>JAHBCN010003324.1:0-76913 GCA_019359885.1 Listronotus oregonensis | reverse complement strand
TGGGAGGTCGCCCTGTATCTCAGAGGCACCGTTGGAGACACCTGTGCACAGGATGTCGTTCACTCATCAGCACGGTATGCTAACACCTTGAGTTAAGCCTTGTGTTCGTCTTAGCTTCGGATCCCGTTCCATACGGTGGTAACAATAGTTGCCGATAACCAGCAACTCTAGCGCATGTTCCAAAAGATCCAGCGGTTGGGGGTCTTTCTTTTATACCCAGGAATTTCTTTGCGAAAATTTAAATCATCGGATCGTTATATCGATATTTTTGTTTTTTTTTTTTATTATTGGACCACTTTACACCTTTTAAAAATACTGCGCTAAATTCACGTGGCTTTTTGTATCATCAGAAAAATTCCCGTGAAAATGAAAAGCACTGGACGCTCCCCCAAGATATTTTTGGGGTTTTTCCTGTATTTGCACCACTTCACATCTTTTTAAAATTCTGAGCAAATTTCAGAAGGCTTTCTCATGTCACTAGAAAAATTCCTGGACATTTATTTGTGAATAATACATAATAAAAATATTTAAACAATGAGCTATACACGTAGTAGCATAGAAGATCGAGAAATGTTAAGCGTCCTGCCAGGTATATAAAACCCAGATAGAGGAGGCACTAAAATTAAAGAAAATACCCGTGCCACAAAGTTATTCCCCACTGCCTCGAGGCACATGTGTATTAGTTTGTTTCATTCAATGAAAAGTACATTTCGAATTAATTTTTAGATGGATCGGAGCTGGTATACTTACTTGTACCAAAAAAATATTGTTATTAGCAAAATTTCTAAGGGCCAAAATCACTTTTGTGCTTATATCTGCTTTATTACTTATTTTACTAAAAACGTGTATATAACCTTTTTCACAGAACTTACAAAAAGGAATATTTTTTGTTAAGCACATTTTTTTGTAACTCCTTAAGTTTTTAAGATATTTGCGTTTTTATTTTAAATGGAAATTGTTTATATCTCAAAAACTAAAAGGACTACAAAAATTTCATATAAAAAAACTGACGCGACGTACTTTTAGATCAATTTAATTACATACTTTTTTTTCCTAAAATCAATAGTTTTTGAATTATATTAAAAAAAACGATCTTTTACGATTTTTTTAAGGTGAAAAAATGCAATTTGAACCCGCTGAGCTGAAGCAGCAGTGCGGCTTTAAATTGACTATAGTTCATAGTAATACAGGGTGTTCGAAAAATAGACGGAGATATTGTAATGAGCGATTCCTTGTTTAAAATTATAAGAAAAAGTTTCTATAAACATGGGTCCGAAAAAGCACAGTTTTCAAGATACAGGGTAAAAACTTTTTTAAAAAATTATAATTTTTTATTAAGATTTAAAAAATATTTACTCGATTCTTTTGAAATTTGGCAACATTATTTGTTGTGGTTAGTGATGGTTAGCGAATAAAATTGACAAAAAATTGTACGCCACTGCCTTTTTTGCAACTTTAATATTTGTTGTTTGATTAAGCGTCTAAAAATACAACCCTTACTTCGTTTTCGAGAAAAAAAAAAAAACGGTTTCATTGCGTGCCACTGGACAAAATTGGTTTATTAATTTTGGCTAAAAAAATCACAGGTTCCTTGGAAACCAAAAAAATCATTTCTGCATGGAGGTTTGACACTGACAAGCGTCAGTTCTTCTAGAAAATAATTATTTACCTGATTTTCTTGGCGAAATTTCTTTAAAAAGTTTTTATCTCGGTTTTTGTGATGGAAAATTACACTTTGGAGGAAATGACAGACATGCATGTAATGTATGCACGTGCTTACAGTAACTGTTATGCAGCGAGACGCCTGTATGCAGAAGCGTTTCCCCAACGGCAACTTCCAGATAGTAAAACCTTTGAGAGCGTAGACCGTAGATTACGGGAAAAAGGTAAATTTTCTTATTTCTTTTTTGTAATGTTTTTGACAATAATGTTATTTAGGAAGTTTTGCCATTCCCACCAATGATAGAGGCCGGCCGAGGTCCGTAAGAACGCCAGCGTTTAAGGAGGCAGTTTAAACACAACTAACCACAACAGCACTCTGTGGCAGGTTCTCTCCGAACAACTTTTGTATCCGTATCATGTTCAACGTGTGCAAGCATTACTACCAAGAGATTTCTGCCCCGTTTGCAGTTTTGCTAATGATATTACGAAAAGGTTAATAATAACAGAAATTTTAATAAAACCATACTTTTTACGGACGAAGCTGAATTTCGGCGGGATGTTATTGTTAATTTCCATAACACTCATGTATAGAGTGAAGAAAATCCTCATGCTTACGTACAATGTCGTCACCAGGAACAATTTTTTTTTAATGTGTGGATGGGTATTGTTGGTGACAATTTAATTGGGCCCTTCTTTTTACCCTTAAGATTAAACGGCGAATCTTACTTAGAGTTTCTTCAACAAGAATTGCCCGTACTGCTGGAAGAAGTTCCTCTAAATGTACGTAATCAAATAACTTTTATGGCCGATGGAGCTCCTCCTCATTTTAGTATAGCTGTTAGAACTTATCTGAATAACGCCTTTGGGGGAAATTGGGCTCCCCTGACTTACATCCAATAGATTTTTATTTATGGGGACACCTTAATAATCTGGTTAACGCCACTCCCATACAAACAATAAAGGAGTTAAGAAATAAAATTGCAAATGTTTGCGAAGAAGTGAAAAATAGACCTCGAATTTCAGCTCGAGTTTGTCGTTCAATGATTTGTCGAGTAAGAAGGTGTACAGAAATTAATATTTTTTAAAAAAGTTTTCACCCTGTATCTTGAAAACTGTACATTTCCGGACCCATGTTTATAGAAACTTTTTCCCATAATTTTAAACAGGGAATTGCCCATTACAATATTTCCGTCTATTTTTCGAACACCCTGTATAAAAAAATGTGAGTTTAGGATTTTTTACGTAAATATTACAGTACACTCAGCGTTAGCTACTTTGTTCGCGTTAAATCTTTATCCTCTTACTCAAAGATTTTTAAATTACTTATTAAAACTCATCCTGAAATAATACCTTAATTCTAAATAAACTTTTATATCTCCTTTATACGGTATTTTGGTTCTTCGTACAGAGCTATAAAGTTCCGGAATTTTCTTATTTCCGGACATTTTGTGCCGAATCGATCGCTTTAAGCGGAAAAGCTCTGCTTCCATTCCTCCGTACTTCTCCAATTTTTTATGCCCTTTGCGAAAAACATCTTTGTTTTTTATTGATGCCGAGTCATTTTTCTATTTTTGCTTTTTCGCTTATCTCCGGAATATTTTTCTTGCTTTTTATTACCGTTTCCATAAATTATTAGAGTGCCGGTTATTAAACGAATCAACATTTATTTTCAAATGATGGTTAAATTAAAATAAATGTACCTACAATACATAAAACATTGAGATTTTGAGACACTCAACTTTATTGTTGAGCTCCCTTTTTTTACTAAACAAAAAGCAATTTTATGGTTTAAATATTGGTCCGAGAACTGCCTAACTCTTTTGGCTAGCGTATGGAACGGGATCCGAAGCTAACATGAACACAAGGCTTAACTCAAGATGCTAGCATACTGTGCCGATGAGTGAATGACATCCTGTGCCTTAAACAGGTGTCTCCAACGGTGCCTCTGAGATACAGGGCGACCTCTCAGAGTATCTAACCTTGCTGCGGTAATGCGGGGCTCTGCCGTGGTGATCTATTACTTCCCTAGTTTCGATAAGAAAGCGGACAGAACCGCTTTCATAGGAAAAAAGTGACAAAGGTGCGCTGACCGAAACGGATAAATCCATTTCGAGAGGTGCCACTCAAGGTCACAAGCAGACAAAGGTGAGCCCACCGAACAAACAGGTGCTTAGGAAGGATCCCTGAATCCAAACAGAAGGCGGACAGAACCGCCTTTATAGGGAAAAGGGTTCCATGGCTTTTAACAGAAAGCGGATAGGACCGTTTTCATAGGGCCGGAGATGTAGCCTTAGAAAGAACATCTTGTTCCTGTAACAAGGACCTGGTAGCTACCCACGTCACTAGACCGGGAGAGGAGGGCATGACGGATCTAACCGTCTGCTCGTCATACTCTCCAGGAGACAGGGACACAAGAACACATCAGAACACATTTTGCTCGTGTCCGGTAGCGACACGAGTAAGATGAGATGTAAGAACTCTCTCCCAATCTGGTATCGGATTTATTATAAGTCTGATCCTATTGGGAGGAATATAAAAAGGTGTGAGCCACAATAGACCGAGCGGTCGCAGTGGAGGGCGCAAAAAGTCCACTTACTTTAAACCTACCTACCTACCTACCACCTTTGTACATAACGTGACAGTAGAAATGTTTCCTATTTTCGTATACCCACTTCGGTAAATGCTGATGTCGATTTGCTAAATGTGATTTTAGGACGGTGTCAAGTGAGTTTTTAATATCTTAGACCCTTAATTTTTCTGTTATTAGTTGTTAACTGTGCACTCGATTCACCCCTATTGAAAAGTCCAGTTAGGCAGGCAAAACGCGTCTAGGAAGAGATTTATAGGAAACAACAGAAAAATCAGGATGTCTGCTTTTTAACTGTCTTTAAAAACGAAGTTACATCTTTGTACATACAGTGACAGTAGCATTTTTTCCTATTTTTCATATATCAAATTCTCATTTGGCATTTTCGATGCTGATAGCTTCGAGGTCAATTGTTATATATATATATATATATATATATATATATATATATATATATATATATATATATATATATATATATATATATATATATATATATATTTCCAGTAAAACTTGTGTGAACGGACACCCTTATAAAACAGCCACACGGCCAGGCAAAACTTAATTTTTATTACCTATTTTAGATAAATTAACCTTCCTATATTGGCCGGAAATTTGGGCTAATATTATTTTATGATTGTATTCTGCAACTTTTAAAGGTGAAAATACCCAACAATAATACTTATGGCCAGGTTCAAATAGCATTAGTGGCTTGGGCGATTATCTTTACATTATATTTTTAGTTGTGTCTTAAATCGATAAGAATAAGGTTCTCGTGTTCGGAATCGAAAAGTGTTTAATCATGTCCCCAAAACAAAATCGTTTGTCACTAAAGGAAAGAATTGATGTTATCGCGAAGATTGAAAAGTACGCTTTGGGTTCGCGAAAACTGGCTGGAAAGTTTGGTGTTGGAAAATCCCAAATGAATAATATTATCAGGAATAAAAAACAAAGGAGAAAATTCCTAAAGTCGGAGGATTGGCAGTAGATCAAATCGTCTACTATTGGTTCTGCAAAGCAAGAGGTAAAAATGTTTCAATATCTGGACCCTTAATTAAACAAAAAGCACTTAAGGCAGCAAGCAATTTGAAAGTGGAAAATTTTGTAGCCTCAAATGGTTGAACAACTGTTACCTGGCAATACTGACCACCCACCCTTTTACTCTTATAAAGGCCAATTAATCTTAATGGCCGTTATATATTATATATATATAATTTATATATATATATATATATATATATATATATATATATATATATATATATATATATATATATATATAATATATATATATACAATTGTACAATTGACAGCATAACCTAGTAACCTAATTTTAAGTTTAATTTAAAATGTTGTATGTCCAATCATCTTAAAAGTTTAATGTATTATAAATAGTATTTTAAGTTCATCTGACTTTGTATTATTTACTGTGATAAATATTATCATGTTTACTTTGTTAAATGTTTATTACAATACCATGAGTATGTTCAACTTTAACAAAGTTATTCCTGATGATGTGAAAAAAATACGAAAACTGTCCTTTTGACATTTTTATTAATCTTTATAGCATATATGGTTATTATGTAACTCTTAAAAAACCGCTGAAACCATAGAAACGTAAAACAGCAATAAAAGATGAGCGGATTTTTTCCTTCTAAATTTGTATTTAAATGCGAATATCTCGTAAACACTTGAATATAGGGATATGATATGCTGAATAAAAAATATTCAAAATTTTATGCAGAAAACAAAAATGTAACAAAAAATATAGGGAGTCATTTAAAAAAATGAACTTTGTTCTTGTACGGACTTTCTTATACAACCTGTATATAGAACAGCAAAAACCAAAATATTTTTGTAAAAAACTTTTTTTTTCAATTTGAATATTACAAACGGGAGGTCTCACCTCACAGACTTACCCTGTTACCCTATATATATATATATATATATATATATATATATATATATATATATATATATATATATATATATATATATATATATATATATATATATATATATATATATAATATATAATATATATATTATTTAATATGCCTTCTGTAAAAAATGAGAAAACCTGTCAAATAATTGCGAAAATTTGAGGGCTTCAATGTAATGAAATAGGGTAAGTATAACTTTTTAAGATTTAATTTTAAAAATGTAAGCAAATAAATCAAATGTTGTCAAAAGAAAACTTTTCCTTTCTCGGCTTGTATTCCATTCGATAAGCAACGAATTTGTGGCTGGAAAAGGAAATCGCGAAAACCGCGTTTAGGAGCACAGTATTGTGACATTTATAAATTCTAATTTAATTTTATTTACATTTTTAAGATAGTTCCTAAAACACTAAAATACCAACAGAAATTTTAAATTTAAATTTTTATTATTTTCTTACCTTATTTAGAAAAGATAATAAAACATATTTTTTAGACAAACATCCTTTTATTCTAAGGCTGGATTTAATGCTTGACCGACGGTCAGCGCTGACATCGGTCGAACCTAGCTATATTACTCGCGTCTAGCGACACCCCCGCTGGCGAGCTCCTTGACAGACATGAAACATGCTTTATTTTGCAGGGACTCGGCGTTTAATTTGAAAAGTAGGCCTTTTCTAAATAATGAATTTAATATAAAAAACAAATCATGGGTCTTTTCTAATACGTCTGCATTTTTACGTCTGCTATATAATTGGGAAAAATAAAAAGGCGCTTTTTTATCTTGGGACAGTCCACGAAGGCTGATGCCTAAGTACTAACGTACCGTGGGTCTTCAGTGTGGTAAGAGGGAGTTTGTTCACACGGGACTTAAATTTTTGGATATTGGGAGGAGAAGGAAAAACTTCTGCAGGCAGCAGGTTCCATAGTCTTGACACTCTAGGAATAAAGGAACGAAGAAAGCGGGAAGTTCGGGGCCTCTCTAACTGAACTGTAAAAGGATGCATAAAAGTTGCACTACGTGTTGCTCTGTTGGGAGCTGCCAGAGAAGGAATAATACTGGCCAATTCCTCTGAGCAGAAGCCGTGAAAATACCTATAGAAGAGCGACAGATCCCCGACAGCTCGACGATGGGCAAGAAGAGGAAGCCTTTCTGTGAGCGTTGGATCATTAATAAGACGAACAGCTCTTTTTTGAATGGAGTCCAGAATGCTAAGTGTTGTAGGGACGCCATTCCCCAGACATGAGAACAATATTCCAAAGAGGGTCTGATTTGGGATACATACAGAGTGTACAGATTGGAAGAAGAGAAATATTTTCTGGCTCGAAAGAGAAATCCAATCTTTTTTGAAGCTGCCGAAGCTATGGATGTAATGTGTTTATGCCAGTTGAGGTTATTCTCAAAAATAACGCCGACTAGATTAAACGACTCTTTGTTCTGCAGAACTTGGCCGCTCATATGTAAGGGATGGACATTCGCAGACTTTTTTCGCGACAGCGAACATGACTGTGTTTTTAAGGCATTAAACTGAACACGATTTTTGGCGCCCCAATCCAAGATAAGTTTGAGGTCTTGTGAAAGAGATATCTGCATTGACCTGCGCTTGTTTTCAAAATCAGAATTACACGGTGGCTTAAGAAATTGAATACTAGAGTGGAGGGTACTATCGTCAGCAAAACTATGAATGGGATTGATTGTGGAAGAGAGAAGATCGTTAATGTGTAGAAGAAACAGCGTGGGTGCCAGCACTGAGCCCTGGGGCACCCTAGCATTAATTTGGTAGAAGCTGGAGGAATGACCATCTACACTAACTGATATACGTCGATTAGAAAGGAAACTGGAAAGCCAAGAGCAAAGCTTAGGTGGAAGACCGTAAGAAGGAAGTTTGTTAAGAAGCCCATCATGCCAGACCTGATCGAAAGCTTTGGATATGTCAAGAGCAACGATCTGGGATTCACCAAGAAACTCAAGGGACTTGTTCCAGTTGTGTGAGACAAAGGAAAGAAGATCAGCTGTGGATCTACTGTGACGGAATCCATATTGTCTATCATGTAAGATCTTATGTTTTTCCAGATACTTTAAGATTTGGGAATTAATGAATTTTTCCATTACTTTGCAAACAACTGAAAGAAGAGATATAGGTCTATAGTTAGAAGGGAGACTTTTGGATCCTTTTTGGGGACAGGTTGCACACGTGCAGCTTTCCAACTCTCCGGGAAAATGTCCGTGTCGTAAGAGATTCGAAAGAGGCGAGTTAAGACGGGTGCAAGCTCGGGAGCACATTTTTTAAGACGATTGCTGGTATGCCATCCAGCCCAGACGATTTTTAGTATTAAGAGAAGAAAGAATACGCTTGATCTGTTTGACTTTAAAAATTATATCGGACATTTTATGAGAAACAGGGACAACTGTTGGAAGAGGAAGATTAATAGGAGGATCAAGCGTAGAATTGGCAGCAAATTGTTTGGCAAATAGTTCGGCTTTTCCTTTGGAGGTAGAGACAATTCCATCTTCAGAGATTAGGGTGGAAAAGAATTTGTGCAAAAGTTCTGACTAATATTTTTGGCAAAGGACCAAAAAGCTTTACTGCCATTTGAGCAAGAGAGAACTTTATCTTTTATTCGATTGTTAAAACGGTCTTTTGCTTCTGAGATGGTCTGATTATACTGATTTCTTGCTTCGATGCTAGCCTGTCGATTTTCGGGACTGGGATTTTGAAGAAACTTTTGTGGGCTTGAAGTTTTAAAAGTCTGGCTTTGTCACAGGATTTAGAAAACCACGGTTTGTGATTTGAAGTTATGGGGTTCTTTTTAGTGTGGGGAATATAGGTCTCAATGCCTAGTTGAATTGTTTCGGTAATTTGTTTACATATTTCTGAGGGATCATGAGTAGAAAAGCAGGTAGGATTCCAAGGGTAGCTGGCAAAGAAATCTCTTAGACCATCCCAGTCGGCCGAATTGTAGTGCCAGACGGTTCGTGGCGGCATGCTTTCAGTTGCCTCAAAATGAGTGGAGTATGATACGGTGACCAAACCATGGTCAGAGCGACCAAGGGGAGCAGTTACTGATGCTTGATAGAGTTCGGGGGTGGAAGTAAGAAATAGATCTAGGGGGTTAGAATTATGGGTGGGAACCCTAGGAAAGTAGGTAGGTTCCATAATTAGATTGGTGAGCGAGTTGCTGATTGCGAAATTTTCTGCTGCTCTGCCTTGTGTATCAGTTTTTGTGGAGCCTAGCCAATCCTTATTATGAACATTAAAATCCCCGAGGACGATTACTTCGGCCAATGGAAACTGGGAAATAATATTGTCGATCTTTATTGAAAGGAAAGAACTCGTTGTAGGAATTGTCAGACGGGGAACGGTATATACAGCAGATGAATTTAGTGAAAGTAAGTTTAAGCCAAAGAATATCAGGCCTACCCGATTCGAGGTTAGAAACCCTAACACAAGCCAGGTCGTTGCGAACGTAAGCACAAACGCCGCCATGGGGTCGAAAAGATGAAATGAGTTCGTAACCTGGGAAAAGGAGGTGGTTGGTTGCTGTTTTGGGACTTATTTGGGTTTCGGTAAGAAATAGTATGTGGGGATTGGAGGATTGAAGATAATGGTGAACCGAGTTCACGTTAGAGTTAAGCCCACATATATTTGTAAACGATATCAGACTTTTCGATGGTGGCCCCCCAAATGTACCCCTCGCCCGGAGAACCGAATGGAGGGGTATTTTACCTCCGGATAACTTTACGTTCGGGTGTGCCATCATCATTATTTCCAAATTTTAGTAGAGTGGAAAAAAAAGAGAAAGGAAAAGAAAAAGAAAGAAGAGGAAGAAGGAAAACTAAAAGAGAAAGAAAGAGGAGGAAGAAGGAAAACTGACTCACCGCCCAGAACTCGAAACGTACTAAGACTTCACGAGTCCTTTAAAGGGCAAGTGGGGTGGTACCGCCTCAGGCGAGGAAAGCTCCTCTACCACCTGCTTTGCTAACCAGAACTAACCATGACCGACTAGAACTTAGGGCTTTTAAATTTGTCTACATAGAAGTTGTTAACATGGTTAGTTCTGGTTAGTAAAGCGGCTTTTTATTTTTTCCAATTATATTTTAGACGTAAAAATGCGGGGACGTATTAGAAAAGACCAAATTATTACTATACACATTAAAATTTAATTTTTTAGGTTACAAACTGTCAAGAAGCTCGACAGCGGGGGTGTCGCTAGAAGCGAGTAGCTATATTAATGAATATGTATGGTGCGCGCTCAGCACGGTAGTTAATCTTACATTTCCATTGATATCAGGGCCGCCGCCAAAAAAATTTAGAGGGGGTCAAAAAGTTTAAGTCAATTTTCTAGTCTAGAATTAATTGAATTAAAAACACATATCAAAACTTTAATTTCTAAAAAGTAATCATACTTATTTAAATTCCTAGGCGATATTGTGAAATTTAAGGATTTAGACGGGAATTGTTTCATTTCAAGTAATTTTTAAAAACTCAGGGGTAGTCGATGGACACCCCCTGGCCCCACTACCGGCGGCCATGATTGATGTAGCTACGTTAGCTTAAATGCATGATGATATTGATGATATTAAGATAAAAGTTTCCTAACCGCCGACTACGAAAAAGGGGTACAATTATATGTCCGCCAAGGTCGCCGGACCTTAATCCTCCAGATTATTTCCTTTGAGGTTATCAAAACTTTCCTGACAAAACCAGAAAATTTAGAGAATCTTAGGCAATGACTGACACAGGAAATTTGCCCAATAACCCCCGATGTGATACATATTATTACGAATGAATTTTATTTTAGAATAAATTTTTGCAAAAAAATTGGCACAACATTTTCAACATTTATTACAAAAAAAAAGGTTAAAAATTTGTTTTTATCGTTTTCTTGCTTTCTAGTTTACTGACATAAAAAAAATAGTAAAACATATTTCGGTAATTTGGTCGTTGATTACGAATCTAAATTTTGTCTGAAACTTCTAGTTTTTAAGTTACCTATAATGTTCCACTTGAACATAACCGCAAAATTGCACAAACTTTCCTAAAATTCCCTCTTCTTAAAATTAGTTTCACCAAAAGTCGAAGATTGTATGGTAAAATATTTATAATTTTTAGGGATAAATTTATTTCTACGTTTCTTTGGTCCTTATTTTTAACAAAAAACACTACCCATAGAAAAGCATTTTTACTATTAAAAAGGCACCAATTATCTAGGGACTTCTAAGCGGTGGTACCACTTGCGAAAGAATTGAAAAGCGCCTACTTTTAAAATTTAAATTGCCTAAAAATGGAGTTTACGTAAATTGCTTTTATTTTGTTTGTGTTAAAAAAGAGAATTTGTCAACCAGCTATTTAATATACTCGTATATCTTATCAAATCTAGATTCAGGGAAATTGCGCTTCTGCCTCAATTGTACTAATATTTTGTATTTAGATGTAGTGACAAACGCCTGACATACTAAAGTTTTGTTTTTACGAGATAGGTAAGTTAAGCATGGTTGATGTGATAGAACTGTCCATCAAAGAGTTAGAAACGTAGTATGTCGCAAATATGCCTTTAAATTTTAAATTATTATAGTGAAGGTGAAAGTTCTTTCCCTTTTTAAACATGCAATAAAGGATTTTATCATAATTCATTTGTTTGACATGTTGAAAAACGTTAAGAAGGAGAAATACCTGAAATTTTGTTTGGTTATGAATTGAAAACCATTTATTTAAATCCGTTAAATTTAGGAACAAACTTTGACTTTAGATTCGTAATCAGCGCCCCAAAAAAACTACCATATTTACTAAATTTCAATAAAATCGGCCGTGGGCCCCATAAGTAAAAAGTTACCCATATTTCTTTTTTATATCCTTTCCAGTGAGCTGCCTACCACAATGTATATCTTTAAATTTGAAAAAAAAGGCGGTGGTGGTTTCTGTCGCCAACGGGAGAGGAGGGGGGCGAATTTTATGATGAGACGAAAACTGTGTGCCAAATTTGAAAATAAAGGACACGTAATATTTTACTTTCCTTTCCCTCTATAAAAAAGTATTCATGTTAAAAAGAGATTTGTCACATTAATGATCATGACTACCTTTCAAAGGTTTGCTCTACTTTAATAGGTTAAAAAAGTTTATTGATTTCTATAAATACTTCACAATACCTACCTAACCAGCTCTCACTAACTAGAAACACAAATATAATTTTAATTATACTTTCACATAGATAGAAGTTTTTTTACTTTCATAGCGCCCTTTATCACAATTTTCCGGGATGAGCAAACACACCGCTCTGCGAAAATCCCATTCATTTTAAAATTAAAAGGCTATAGTAAAATAACCGAAACATGAAATAAAATAATTCTTTACCACAGCAAAATATTAGCGTTAAAATAAAAAAAAATGATCAAAATTTTAATAAAAATTTAAAGATATTTTCATGTCTGTTTTTATTTATTCATAAAACAGATTTATTTCATTCGGAGAATTTTGCAATAAACTTAAAACAGATAATAACGCTTTCTTCTCTTTTCGACGATTAGAGTATAGGTTTCGGGCGCCTCGCGTCGATGCCATCTCCAGCGCGTGCGTGGTTGCCATTCAGTCGGGACTGTCATGGAGCCCGTTTGACAGCACCGAAAGTGTTTGTGTTAAAAAATATCGTAATAATTCCGGTTTTTATGACAACATATATATCGAATTGTCAAAAACAGCTGTGTCAGTGCGGTGTCCAATGAACCCTTTTAAGTATTCGTACAAACATTGATCGTAGAATTAAATAGAGCCCGAAATGTCCTTCGCCCCTTGAATGAAAATTTGCACCCCTGGGGAAAAAGTAAGTAAAATTGCTTACTAACCAACCCCGCTTATTGTTTCTGTTTTTTTAGTGTAAATAAAATGTGGTTAATTTGTAAATATTTTTAGTTTTGTGTTATTTAATTTCCTAACCTATAAGCCTGATCCCGAAATGTTTTTCTAATATTTTATTTATTGTTCTTTGTTGCGTAAACAAATTAATTATTTTAGGTTTTAAGAAAAGCCTATATTATTCTATTTTTAATTTAGGCTTATCTGACGTGCTGTTTTCGAAAAATAGTTTAATAATTCTAGAAAATAGAAGTTACCTAGTTACCTAATTTTAAAGTCGAGGGTAGACTAGGTTGTTTTTGTCTCTGTTTAGCTCTAAAATATTGTAATTATTATGATATTATTATTACCGAATTTTCATAATAATTACATTTTTGTTATTTAAAATAGAGGTTTACATTTTTATTGCAGGTTTTTGAATTATATGAAGTTTTATTATTTCTTTCGCTATAAGAAAGTATTGAAATCGCGACAAAATCACAAATAGAGGTTTCGCAGATCTTTGCGTTTGAAGGTCTCTAGATTACGGAAAACATAGTTTTCTTTTGTGTTTGTCTGCTTGTCTGTCTGTCTGTTGGCGCCATAATTCCTGAAGAGATGCGATATTTATTTTAAATTAAGTAAGTAGGTGGATATCTAAGGAGGTTAAGTTATCTATCGCCTTAACGGAAGGGGGTGAGAGGGATGTAAGTTGATATTTTATGTTATATGTTATTAAAATTAGGTATCTTCATTTTTTATAGTCAATTTGTGCTAAGTCTATAAATTATTTGGTAATTGTCTAGAAAGTGGCCGCAACTCCGATTTTGACCAAATTTGGTATATAGGGTTTTTTTGGGGCGCTGATCACGAATCTGAAAACCTTTTTTGGCGGAAAAGTTTCGTTTTCAAGATATCCATCATCAAACTTGAAAATCAAACTAACCTCATGTACACTATTCCTCCTTCTTTTTGTACAGATTTCTTGAATTTTACCTTTTAAAAACTTGTTTTTATATTTATTTTATACCTATTTTTCATTTAATTGTAAATATTTACTTTCAAACGCCGCAACCAGGTATACAATAGGGAATTTTTAAGCAAACATGGCCGCCCCGTTTGAAAGTAATACTTGGCAATTTAATGAAGAAAAAGGTGTAAAATAAACATAAAAAAAAATTTAAAAGGTGTTTATAAAATATTGTGTGCCACTTTAGTGTAAAAATGAAGAATTGTGTCCAGAAGAAGGGGAAATATAGTTTAAATGAGATTAGTTTGATTTTCAAGTTTGCTGGATATCTCAAAAACAAAACGTTTTCTCCAAATATTTTTTTCAGATTCATGATCAGCGCCCCAAAAAACCCTTGTATGCCAAATTTGGTCAAAATCGGAGTTGCGGCCACTTTCTAGACAATTACCAATTATTTGGTGTTTGGTTCTATAAGAGTTATCATAAGGGGGTACAGAGGGAGAGAAAATTAGAATATATTAGGCAGTATGTCATTTTTTCAGATTTTTAGGGTCAGATAATTTAAAAATCATTCCATCATTTTTCATATTTAATTTTATTTAATTTGTGTTGTTTTGGATAAAATTTAAGCATGGCTCTGTTTAAAAGTTGGCCCTATTTGAAGTGAAATTAAAATAGAGAATTAACAAAAGTTTCTTTTATGTAATTAAAAGAAAAGTTTTTTTTATCATCTATGAAGCAAGATATTAACAATTAAATTGTGCATTGTTAACATTATCGATATTTGTCATGTATAAAACCCATGCATTCATTCATTTTGGAATATCTCGAAAACAGTTTCTATGATACTTTTTAAAAACAGATGCAATATAAATCAATGTTTTAGAAAATTAACAAAAAATCATGAAGTTTTTGACCGTTTTGTTAAAAAAACTTTGATTTTAGAAAGTTTACTAGGTCTGTTTGTTATTAAGAAATATTGTACACTATTTTATTCTTTTTTTACGTAATCGCCCTTTTGGAAGTTGTATTTTAGGACTAGGTAGGTTAAAAAAGTGTAAAATAGTGTAAAAAAACTGAATATCAAACACTGCTCATGTGTTGTTGGTCTCCTACAAAAATAATATTTTCAAGCATTGAGAACTTCCAACTTTTGGTAAAGCGTATTAGATCTTATTTGGAACAACGCTAAATTTGGGGTCTATTTAGAAGACCGCATCACGAATTAAATTAAAATAAGAAAAAATATAATGATACATCTTGGTACTAACCCCGGCCCGTTCAACAATCAATTTTTGTTAGAGAGACATGGGCAAGTTCGGCGCGGATGGCATGGAAGAGACGAAGATAAAAGATGTCCATCTAAGATTGGGGCTTTAAATTGTGGACGGGCCGGGGTACTGGCCTGGAAAGTTTCTAGAGAATGGGACCACTTCGGTCCTGGTCCCGGGATGTAGCGAACTAAGTGTGCTCAGTCTCATTGACCCCTATCAACTGACAGATCGCCCGAAGCAGGAAAAAGTAATACCCTCCCAAAAACCTATTTTTGTTCGGTGGTAAAACAGCACCGTTATCAAGATAAACTTCATTTAAGTTTAGTGTACTTTAATGGATGTTCACTTTTGGATGACAGAGTAATTTTCCCTTTGGTTTTCGGCAGTTTTTCCGAGTCTTTAGGGATTGTTTTTCAAAAAAAAAAATAGGCTTTAATTAAGCATGTTGACTTATTAAGACCCAAAACAAAAGTCCTTTTTAACAGGTGAATTGTAAAGCAGGTATTATAAAACGCGAGTAAGACTGAACTTTTAAATTAAAAAAAATTCTTGTATTGCAACGTCGTCTAGGTGTGAGTCTTATTATTATTAAACCATTCTGGTTCATTCAAATAATGTACTGATGTACTGTTGTTTTTAGTTTAATTATCATCGGATATTAATATTAAAAATATGCAAAATCTTTTATCAAAGGGTAAAAATCCTTGATTTATTCTGTTCGTAAAACATGTGCCGTATAATATTAAAATTCCAAAAATCAAAAAATAACATGAAATTAAATTAAATACATATGTATTAAAATATAATAATGTATAATAAAAATGAAAATTAGACATTAATTTAAATATACTTTTTATTTAATTTTATAATTCTCTTAATTTAATTTAGGTTTAATGAAAAATGTTTTTCGTAGATGTAACGAAATATTCTGGAAAAAGAACTTAAAAATATACATTTGATTACGTTCATATTTATTTGATTATTGTAATTAGCAACGTAGTCACTAGATATTTATAATAATAGCAACAGGCCCGTGCTAAAAACTATCTAAATTTGGACCACAGATAGCAAAAAAGAACTAGGAATTAAAAATGATACCCTCAGGCAAGACTACCCACAAACGTATTTTTTCTTACCGTTTTTGGTAAACCTGAACAATGTAGGTGCACACACAAAATATCAACCAAGGTAGTCAAAAACTTTCCAAAAATATAAACCAGCAATAAGATAAAAAACACACCATATTGCTATTTACAACTAAATCAACTCTGTGACACTTGACAAATGACATAAAGTTTGTAGTGTTGCCACCAGAAGTCTTAGTTATTTCCAAAAATACGCTATTGTCGGTGGGTGTATCACTTTTATTACATGCGCATGAACGTCGGTATTTTAGTTCTTTTACAGGGCTGTGATCTGGACCCAGACACAGGTTGTAATAAAATTAGCATCAGTAGCCAGGTAGATCGGATCGAAAAATTTTACCAGCCGTCCTGAAAGTTGCTACTTTGTCGCTACAATGGAATAAAAATAAAAAGTTATAATTGGAATATATGGGCATTTCTCTGTAAGCTGAGCAACTCACTGTCCCAGGCCGATATAATATGAAAAATATAGTTTATTTTATAATTTGTACTTAACTTAAAAAGATAATCACCTAATTTACCACGGCCCATCGTACAATATCCAATAAAATAAAGTTTATTAAGGAATTTATTTTTTAATTAAATAATGCATCTCAAAATACTAATGTTTATTTTGTCCCCAATTTTTACGCACAGTCTCCTGGCTCTTATTTAGACTACCTGAATAACATTTCATACAATTAATCTTTATTTCTACGTTTTTCTTTGTATGTTTTTTAAGTTTGCCCCATGATAATAATTAAATAAAACTATTATTCTATGAAAAAACTAACTAGGGGACTGTTTGTCGGGACAAAAATACGCTTAAAATTGCCCAATTTACAGAGAAATGTTCATAAATAAAAATACGATATAATTTTAATTGGAAAATCGTTCAAAACATTTTAAATAATGTGTCCTAGTCTAACTCGCAAAAAGTCGCTACAAATAGGTTTGTTTTTGTAAATCTTCGCTACGTTTCAAACTGTTCAAAAATTCGAATTGCAAGTAGCTACGAATGGTAACACTGATTAGCACATTTACTAAATGTTGCCCACTAGAAGTAAGAAGAATCAAAACAAAAGGCAATGATATTTTCAAAATATTGTGCATTTAAAAGACTTATTTTATGTAAATAACGTCATGCAAGAAATTTTATTTTAATAAAAGTTTTTTTTTCTGCTGGTATCAGCGCCCGATCAAGGCAAGAAAGATAAAACGATTGTGTTCGGTGATGTTCAGTCGTAACATTTAACCATGGAACGCTACACGGTTTAAACAAAGGGTGAAAATTGTTCGGGCATCAACATCAGTGTTCTGTTTGCTAAACGTCCATGCACTGCGTCTATTTAATGTTATTTTTTTTTTTTGAATATTATTGTTATTGTAATTTAAAAAAGTTAGAGGTGTAAAACTTTTTGTGACCTTTAGTAAACCTATTAGTTGTTAAAGTTTATGCCTTAAGTAACTTAATCCGAGTCACAAAATACAGGGGGGTTATTTATTAAAATCTCTCTGTGAATGCTAAAACATGCAATAGTCAAAAGCTATAATCAATAATCTGATAATATTGGATGTCAAAAGGTCGGAAGTCGTGTACTTCCTTTAGATTTATTTAATGGAATAAACCTGTAAATTTTTAACACCAAACTGAGCTTACCCTACTCCTTAAATGGTATTTTAAACTGGACTGGCCAAATGCCTGTAGTTTTAAGGATCTTTCCTCACTTAAACATATAATAAAAGTCTTACAACACTCATATGGTAACTTGACGGGCTGCAAACCAAATCCAAAACTAAATGTCTTGAGTCAGCCTCTGCTTGTGCAGTTCCGCCAAGCAGCAGGAGACTAAAGCCCAAAAACCATAACACGCTGAGATCAGTCAGCAACTACAATCCCATAAAATTAGTATTTTTAACAAAAACGTCTAAGCCTCCAAGAAAAGCTTAAGGAAGCAGTCTAAAGAAAAAAACAGGTGTGCTGTAACGAAAGAAAGACCTATGTTAAGATATGTCCAAGATGGCTCTTAGCAAATTTGTTGATTTTTTTAAGGAATATAATTTATCAGTAATAGAAACGTTTTATGAAATTTAAAACTTTAGTTAACTTAGAAACAAATATAATGATTAGCTGCAACAGATGACTTACCTTAAACTAAAAGATCACAAATTCACTTTTTTACTTTTAGTATGGCAAATTAGTTCATCCTGGGTTTTTCTAAATTACTAAATCACAAGAGTTTTGTGGCTTATATAACCTCGGTTACCGGAAGAAAAAGACGGATATGACGGAAATATATCAAATTGATTTTCGAACAAAAAAAAAACACTATATACAAAAAACCACTACCCAACGTTACGTCTTACGGCTTACGCTACTGAAACAATAAATCCAGCTTTAGTTTAGCAAATTGAAATGACCAAAATACTAAAAATTTTGAGTCTTATATAACCTCTGTTACCGAAAGCAAAAAAAAGTAATCGAAAATGACTAAATGTTACGAAAGTCAACTTGTCCGCACAAATCAAAATACACTATACAAACGTTGCACTACATTATAATTACTTTAAAATACATTTTGTTTTATTTATCGTGAACTGGCATAGTTTAAACTAAAGTTATTACCCTAATAATACGGTTTTTAGAAAAAAATCTTAGAATATAATCAAAAATATTACATTGTTTACTAAATGGTAACGAAACCAATTATTATTTAATATACATTAAATTATTGTCAAAATTTAACTACACTACATTACATACATGCATATATTACAAATTTTTGAATAAATAATTATAAATGCCATTTATTCAAGAAAATAGTTTAAAAAAATTTAATTGTCAATAACTAGACTCGCGTCTAGAGATACTCCGTGATCACGAGCTTCTTGACAGTGTTGACACATAAAACGCTTTATTATGCAGGGACTCGGCTAAAAAAATACATTTTAATGTAATAATTTAGCGTCTTTTTTAATACGTCCCCGCATTTTTACGTCTGTAATATAATTGGGGAAAATAAAAAGCCGCTTTGCTTACCAGAACTAACCATGACCGACTAGAACTTAGGGCTTTTAAATGTATCTAAATTATTTGTAGAAGTTATAAACAAAATTTTAACAACGTATTAGAAAAAAAGTGTTGAATATATAATTACACTTAAAAAAATATATAACTACTACCATATCAAAAATTATAAAAATTTTGTTAATAACTTCTATGTAGGGATAATTTAGACAAATTCAAAAGCCCTAAGCTCTAGTCGGTCATGGTTAGTTCTGGTTAGTAAAGCGGCTTTTTATTTTCCCCAATTATATATCAGACGTAAAAATGCAAAGACGTATTAGAAAAGACCCATGATTTGCTTTTTTTACATTAAATACATTATTTAGAAAAAACCTACTTTTCAAATTGCACGCCGAGTCCCTGCATAATAAAGCATGTTTCATGTGTCAACACTGTCAAGAAGCTCGTGATCACGGGGTATCTCTAGACGCAAGTAATGACTTGTACAATTATATGCAACCAACCCTAATTTAGAGGTAGGGCAACCTATACATGCCATCCATTTGCCCGAACTGAAATCGGGAAAATATATATAAATATATACAATACAATATAAAAATACATATAAAACACTTAAGTTCGTTAAGGCTATAACCAAATTTTCTTTTCATGTGAGTATTAACTTGATAGTCCATTATGCCAATTAAATTAAATTGTTTATAAAAATAACAGTACTGACACAAATAATGAATTGCATTATTTGAAATTGTTTTTATAACCACATAATTTTGCACAACACAAAAAACTCTATGCATAAAGTTAGTTCCATAACTTGACACTAATTTTACATTCGCAATTGCTGATAAATCTTCTTCTTCTTCCAAATCTGAATCACCACTTTCATCATTAATTGGGGATACTCTATTTATGTCATTCTGTAGCAAATATCTAAATTTGTTAAGATCCATTTTACTACCCATGTGGAATCGAAAAAATAATGAAAACCATATAAACAACTAGCTTTAGTACAATCTTAACAGCCGGATTACGGAAAAACCAAAGATAAAAACGCAGGAGAAAAATAAATAAAAACCATTGCTTTATCACCAACAGGATTTGTTTTTATTTCAATTTAAAGATAAAGCGCTAAAAATAGAACTTCTAAATGCTTTTTTATTACTTAAAAATAAGAAAACCACTGATTCAACAGTTCGACGTCTTACAGAAGTTTGTCAAGATTAAACTCGAGTTAAACTACAAAAAAATGACCGAACTGAGCCTAGAATTACTTGATGCTACTGAAAAGGAGGCAGAAAACGCCCTTAATGCTGGAAAACCTGAAAAATCGAAGAAAATTTATGATTCCTCCTGTTAAAGAGTGTGAAATGGTGTAAGGAGTAAAAAAGATTAAGCATTGCAATAAGAAAGTTTTGCTGGTTTATTATGAAGGGTAAAAACAACAAAAATCTTTAAAATTATAAAGGTATTATACCAGGGGGTTCGAAATATTCACGTCCATATTTCAGAAGGTGGTTCTTCAATAAACAAATTAAAAAATAAAAATTCTTTAAATATGGGGTCCAAAATGATATATTAAAGTATATGTGGATATTAAGGTCTTTTAAACAAGCGTGATTTGTCGAGCACGACGGCGCCGGCGTAGCCGGAATTCTCGAAATAAAGCAAGTGTTTTAAAGACCAGTTATCCACAAATGCTTTACGCTATTTTTTTTATTGCATTTAAAACATTTGTTATAGTAATATTTTATTTGACGTTATAAAGCACTCATGTCAGATATATAATTATTTTCTTTAAAATGCTTGACATGTACCAAAATTCAACTTCACGTTTCTCGTGTTGATAAACCATGGTAACCTTTAGAATACGCGCGTGTTTGAAAGTTGGATTTAAACACGCGCGCCTTTGAAAGTTGGATTGCAACACGCTCAGGCGTACTTAAATTAAGCCAAATAGGGTACCAATAAAAAAATGCATAGTTTCTAAGATACAGGGTGTTAAAAAAAAGTTTCTTGTAATTATTTTAAATATCCTTTAGCCTATTTGCTTCAAATTTGTTAGTGTTATTTCTAATATTAAGGGCCTAAATAAGGCCTGATTAAATTAAAATTATTAAGTCCAGGGGGATTTCAAGGGACACCTAATCGAAAATAATTGTGAAAAGAAGGTACGCCACTGATTTTTTTTTAAATTAGGTAAGCAACTAAAAATACAATTTTTTTGTCTCCTAATATTTTTTTGTGTCTTGTTTCGTTTTCGAAAAAGAAAATTAAAAAAAAATCATTGGTCTCTGGAAACCATTAAGTTTCAATTTGCAGCTAGAGTTAATTATTAATGGGGTTCAGAGAGTTTTAATAAATTGGTTTTAATTTTTTTTTTCTCGAAAACGAATCAAGATAAGAAAGAATATAAAGAGAGAAAAAAATTGACCTCTTCTTTCGATGAAAATCGTCTTTCACGCATATCAATATTTTGAGATGTGAGAACAACCGGACGTCAGAGGGAATTCAATCTGACGTAGGGGGTGGATGTTAAAGCCATTTGTTCTTTTATTTGCTGATTGTTGCTATGATTTTTTAAGGTGTGTGAAAGGGTACCTTGTCTTGAAAAGAAATATTTTTTTTTGTAAACCAGAAGTTTTGTTATGAATTTTTATATCTAGCTAAATCAAAAGGTTAATGTAATAATTTGGGGTTCTTGTTAACCACTTTGGAGGTAGTCCACAAACAGAATTTCTTTTATGTTTCAGAAAACTGATGTGCCAATTTCTGAATTTTAATTTTTCGATAGTTTAGATATCCAAGAATATCTCCCTAAAAGAATTTTTTGAAATTCGATTTTTTTTTAAAGTTATAGCTTAAGTTATTTGTTTGGCGCAACGAAGCTGGAATCAAAAGCTAACGCGTTTTTCTCGAAACTACCTTTTTCGAAACGTTTGTCATAAAAACTGTTCAATTGACTGATTTTTTTAGAAGTTAGCATGCATTTTTTATATATCCCTCTATGGCAGAAAAAACTAAAAGATCGAAATTTTCCTTTTTTAGTGTTTTTAAAAATTCGGAAAAGTTAAGAAATAACTGAAAAAAGGACTACCTCGTTTTTTTTTAAAAACGCTATTCTACGAGATTTTTTTTTTGGTTCCTGCCATAATGGCATTGGTACTGATAAAGAATCTACCATTTTTTTTTATTTTTCCAATGACCAGAAGAGACGGAATCGTGACAAGATGGACACACTTTTTATCCCCCTCTAATTCAACAGCGTGTAACTATGTTGTTGTGTTGAAGTTTTGTTTGTAAATTTATAAAATATAAATAAATAAATAATAAAAAAATGGAAATCCAAACTAATATTTTTTTTATCGACCGTCAAAAATAACTCGAAATTTGGGCTTCTAGACTAAAATACCCCTTAACTTGCTTCGGAGCCGAAGTACTAGGTTCACACCACTCCACTCCTTAACTTCTTGTCCTTGTAATAGTACCCTTTACTCTTATATTCAGTTTTTTAGGTCAGTCCATAATACTAGTTTGAAAAACACAGGATCTTTAATTAATATTAGGTTGGATTACCAAAAGTCTCAGTTTATTTCATGAAAGACACAATCATGTTTGCTGTCGGGACAAAATTCTACCATTACTCTATCCAAAGAAGAGCAGTTCGCTTTATTAATGAGCCTGCTTTTTCTAATAAATGAACACTAGCCGTTTTTTATTTTCTGTTTGTATGACTTACAGCAGAATTTATTATGAAAAAATCCTAATACAAATATTAATTAATAATTAATTGATTAATCAGACAGTAACATGCATCTGATAATAAATAAAGAAAAAAACCTTACGTCCCTTAATCCAGTAATTTGAAATTAAAAATGAACTGCAAGAATAATTTTTTAATTAACAAATCCCTAATTAAAATTTTCTAATTAGAGAAGATTTTTGTAGATGACATGAACAAATTATTATAATTAAAAACGAATTTAAGGGTATTATTTTTTATTTTTCAAGACGTTATCGTTAATTAATCAAAAATAAAATTTGGGTCTCTAAAGGTATCAAGTCAAAAAAATGATAAATGATCGTGGCTAAACAGTTTTTTAATTTTTTTTGATTAAAAAAAATTAAACTAGGGAATAATCCACTACAATGGATAAAACAAAAAATAATAAATAAAATATAATAAAAAGGTGTTAAAAAACGCTTAATCTTTTACAGTATGACCAATAAAGTTCATATCTATATGATATTTTTTTTTATTAACAGTTTTATTTGAAATTTGATTTTGGCTTCAATTTATTTTTTAATCGGAGGCACGTGATACGGATTATTTATTAAGAGTACATTCGCGCCGCGAAAATTGGATCCAATTTGGGGTTCGTGGCATAATGTTTTTCTCAAAAACGGTATAAGTTATCGATAATTTTCAAAAACTATATGAAAGCCAACACAATAGTTTTTTAAATTTGGATTTAGTTTTTAATATTTCCTTGATGAAAGTCACCCTAAAATCGGTTATGTTTAGATACTATTTTCTCCCAACTCGACTCATTTTTCAAAAATCCGCTACAGCAGAGGCATAGATTATCTCCTTACCTTTAAAATGGTGTATAATTTATGTCATTTAAGTGAAAAATAGTTACCGAAAAACGAAATCTCCTGTAGGCTTGCAATCGGAAACAACATCGCATCGATACAACGAATTTGGAAGAACCTAAATAAAATATAATATTTTTAATGCGGCAATACGAAAAATGTGATGTGGGAGTTTGTTAGTCTCCGCCCACCGTCTCCACGTCCTTTCGCCCGAGTATGCGTTTTCTTTTTATTTATATTTTTTTTTACAAAACTTGACGCTTTTTAATTAACGTAGTTTACTTGTAAAACGGCCTTTAGTAAGAATTAAAAGAAATTAAAATATTGAGTTAATAAAAGTGTCTTCTATCTAATTAGAAAAAAAAACATTTTTTTTATTGTCTGTAAATCGAGATATTAACAATCAAATTGTGTATATTTAACATTGTCAATATCTGTCATGGATGAAAGCTATGCATTCATTTTGGAATATCTCGAAAACGGTTCTTACGATTTAAAAAAAAAAGGTAATCCCTCTTATGGAAGGTGTTTTTTAGGACTAGGTGGGTTCAAAAAGTGTGTATAAAATATTACTGAATAACAAACAGACCTCATGTGTTGTGTGTACAGTCTCCTACAAAAATTATATTTTCAAGCAATAAGAATCTCTAACTTGGTAAATGGTATTTGATCTTATTCGGAACAGCGCTAAATTTGTGGTCCATTCAAAATACTGCATCACGAATTAAACTAAAATACTAAAAACTATAATGATCCGTACTGGTACTAGTCCCGGTTCGTTCAACAATCAATGTTTGTCAGAGAGAGATGGGCGAGTTCGTCGCGGATGGCATAAAAGAGACGAAAATTAAAGATGTTTATCCCAATCGCAATTTGAATTGTAGTATAAGTCGATAATTTCGTCTACGGCTATCGCGAGTTAACTATCTTAAACTATTTTTTAATGTTATAGTATATTACTTTTAGACACACACTACCTTTTGAAAAATAAATACTTATTAAAGTAACTATATACAGAGTCAAAAACAATTACAATTTCCAGTACGTGACCAAATTTTAATAACCCAATTTGCATTTTGTATAACAAAACACATTTAATATGACACTATTAAAAAAAAAATTGTATAAAATCAAGCATTGTCAAGTAGCAAATTTTTGGTAGCTTACCATGTAACATATTTTGTGACACATAACCATGGCGCCCGATCTCTCTGGCACAATCTTCATTTTTTAAGTACACAAAACACGAAAGAAACGATTACAATTCAAATAAAGCAGACAGATTATATTTAGCAAAACGTTGGTAGCTTACCTGTATTTTCCGTCAATTCATGAAAAGTGCTACTTCTGTTAATTCATGCTGTGATACCAGTATGATACCGGTATGTTGTGGTTACCTAGGAATAATTTGGTAAAAATTAAAGAGTGTTATGTAGGTTGCGTTAAGTTTTATTTTGCAACAGTGAGTGGTGCAATTTACAAAAAATGGTGCAAAAAATAAAAACTCTCGAATACATCTGAAATTTTGCAAAATTGCATTTAGAAAAACTTTTTCCGATATATTCAAAAACAACCCCACTTCTGAAATTTTTTTGAAAAAAAAATGACAAATATTGCTAATCCTGTGATAACAATTTTTTTTGTTTGTTTATATCTCGACCAAAGCAAAAATTGATGTCAAAGTAAAATTTAAAAAAAAAACATTTTTATAAAAAAATTCCCATACGATGCGGTCTTAATAGTACTACTACTCCGTAGCACTACAACTCAGGGTGGGTCTTGGATGCCTTGACTATCTGCCTCCACCTGGAACGGTCATGGGTCATCTCCCTCTATTCTTGCTGGTCTACTCCAAGGATAGCCAGAGCTTTAATGATGTTATCTCTCCATCTGAGCCTAGGTCTTCCCAGTGGTCTTTTTCCTGGTAGTGCTTCTTCCCATACCCGTTTTATTAGGCGATCGTTTTGGCTTCTCTGCACGTGCCCTGCCCATCTTAGTCTGCCGGACTTTTTATCTCCTGAATGATGTCAGTGCTTTGATATATTTGAGCAAGCTAAGCATTGCTTCTCATTTTATACTGGCCGGTTTCAGGGTCTTGAACGGGGCCATGTATCATGCGCAGAATTTTTCTCTCAAACCTTCTTAGAAGCTCTGTGTCGCAAACTGTCAGTGTCCATGTTTCACTGGCGTACGTTGCTACTGGACGTAATATTGTTTGATAAATTACGGTTTTGGCTTTTCTTGTGATAAATTGTGATTTTAGTACATTTTTTTTATTGCAAATGAAAATTTGTTTGCTTGTGTGATTTGATGCTTAATCTCTTCTTGCATACTATTGTCTGCCGTTGTCACTGCACCCAGGTACTTGAAGGTTCGCACATGCTCAAAATTGTAGTCGCCCATTGTGATGTTCTGCTTGACTCTGTCACGCGCGGGGTTGCGGGAGACATGCATGTATTGGGTCTTTCCTTCATTTATTTGTAGCTCTATTCCCTGAGCTTCTTTTTCAATCTTTATAAAGTTTTTCTTCACACTTACCGTACTTTCTCCTAATGCATCTATGTCATCTTCATAGGCCAAAATAAGTTTGGGTCCACCTAGTTCAAAAATCTCTGCCTTCACCGATGCTGTTCTTACCGCTTTTTCTAATGCGAGGTTAAGTAGTACTGGCGATAACGCATCACCCTGTTTTGGACCTCTGTTAATATGAAATGCTTGGCTGTACTCACCATCGATTTTGACGCGGCTCTTTGCCCCCTCTAGACACGACTTAAAGATGTCAAAGTTAGAATAGGGTTGATTATGGTTATACATTATTCTGTTAATGAAAACAAACGTAATTTGTTTGATGAGGATGCTTAAAGAATAGTTGTTGCTGTCTTGTGGCGCGAATAATTTTTCCGCCACTTCAGGCTCTTCAGTCCCAAGCAGTCTGGTTTTATGAGGTATTCAGGAAAAATAATGTATATACAGTAGGCATTTTTAGGTAGGATATAATTAGGAACCCAAATAGTAAGGTTATATTCCAAGATACTGCGGACTAGACAGTTGTAAAAATAGGTGATGACTTTGGTGCCCTGTATGTACGAGTATTTCATGTTTTGTTTATTGAAATTCAATATTCTAAAGCTCTTAAAAATTTGATAAGTAGATTGAAAGATTTAAAATTACTCTTAAGAAGTTAAAATATTCTACCTTTTTAAAATGGGTTTACACAGCTTTGTTTCGAATTCGGTAGTCCTAGTATTTTCTTATGTAAGTTATAATTAGAAATCCAAAAAAGGATCAGTATTCCAGAATACTGCCAATTAGACATTTGTATGGTTGGTGGTTGGTTGCTTTGGTGTCATTTTTGTTTTTGGTGTTGCGATTAATAAAGCTCAATATTTTAAAGCTCTTAAAAATTAAATTATCAATAAAACAATTGAAGAATAAGCTTTAATCGAAAATTGAGCCGAACTTGGTAAAATATTCTATAGAAATTGAAATATCTTACAAAAAATGTAAGTACTAATCTTGGTTTTTGAAACATTGATATTGAATAGGTTCTTTAAGTACAGAGAAGAAACAGATCAGACTGTAAATCTATGTTTCTAAGGAAGTTTATTATACAAACTGAAGGTTACTCTTCTATCTATTCATCCATTTTTTGTACTCGTTACCATAGATCTTTCTCCATAATGTGATTATCACTATTTTTCTTGATCAAATGGTAAAGGAAAAAATGTATTTCCAAACAATAATAATCAACCAAAACCAATATCATGCTGTGTGGATTTTGTAGTTAACACCGTAAAATTTTTTTTACTGTTCCTGCTTGGTGATTTGTAAATGCGAAAAACTTGAACTTAGAGAAATTTGCAAGTCTTTTTGTTTTAAGGTCCCTAGGTTAGGTAAAACATTGTTTTTTGTTTTCGTCTTACTGTCTGTCTGTGGGCGCCATACCTTCCAAACGGATGATTTTTGGTATGCATGCAATACTTAAGGAGAATAAGAAATCACACTATGGGATTGAAAGGGGCAAAGAAACCTAAAATGGGCTTTAGAAAGTTAAATCAAATAAAACTAGTTATTGTTTTGAATAAAAATTTAACTTGGTCTAGTTTTAGTTCTCTGTTATTTTATTTTTATGGTTTTGGTCAGATCTCATCCAGTAAATTATGCTTTTGGAGGTTTTCTGTAAAAAAGAAGAAAGTTTTGACCAAACAACTTTTCATTATTAATTTAAGGGTTAATATTAAAAATTGCAAATTTTTATGGTGTTATTGGTTATACTAGTAACACGCAAGAACTGGTCAACAAAAGTATGAACAATAAATTCTGCATTACCACAATTTTTTGCCCAAAGGTATTTTAACTGTTTCAAAAATATCTCGCGTAAAACTTTTCATTGTCCTTATGTTTCCCAATGTATACTTCACCACATTCACAGAGAATTCGATCGATTTGAAATATTTTTGTCCGGCCTTGTCTTAGTAAAAAAAGACTATCCACCAAATCCCCTGTAAATTTGGTGAAGTTTACATTGAAAAAATAAAAAGTCCCCTCGAATCAAAATTAGAGTTAAATAACACAAAAATAATACAGAACAAGGTGATGTCTGGATCAGGGATTGCTGAACATGCATGGGAAAAATAACACCGCATACAATGGTCTGAATAAAAATTTATTCATAAATAAATCTACTCGAAAAAAAAACTTTAAAGAAGCTGTTATAATTTAAAATTACCAGAATTTATTTAGCAAGCCCAGTATTGATATTCGAAATATCTGGCAGTCGTTGTTGAACCGTGAAAAATCAGTCAAGGTTCGGTAAACAACGAGTTTCATAAGTTGCAGCTTTAAGAATGGTTGTTAGTTAGTTATCACTTGAAAACGCTTGAAGATATGCAATAATAAACAATATATGACCACAGAACATAACCTGTTGTGTGTCGAACTTTCATAGAACCTCCACTGAAACAATTTTAAACAGTTTAACGTTAAAATCGAATGACGAAACCTCGAAGCAGTATCCCTTTAAAGTGACCCACCTATTTACCCTTTGTTCCCTGTTATCCTCCAGGCAGGTAGATAACTAAACAGCTTGTTTGCCAAGCTTTGAGCCCGATTAACGATTCGGGTCTTCTTACCGTCAGAAATTAGAGAAGCTCGCTTAATTATTCAAATGTTTTGGGTATAGGCATGTTGTATATCCGGCTTGATATTCGGGATAAAGGATCGAAGTATCAGAGCTAACCCTACTTAAGTTGTTCGTGAGAATGTGTTTGAAAAAGAAGATAAATTATATTTTGTTTCTGAATGCGTTTAATGATATATGGGCTCACAGTATTGAGCTAGGCTAGTAGTAAGAGAGCTGGTAGACATTTTAGAGTAGCTATTTGAGGCACTATGAAAACTTGTACAGGGTTATTCATTTTAAAGTAAACGGGGCTTTATTATTGAACTTCCCTGTACTTTTTTTAAAAAACGAAATTCCGTAGAAATCAATAATCTAATCAGAAAAACATTTGAAACAAAAAACAAAAAAGTTACAGCACGAGTGACGTATAGATAGAGATGTTTACGAGGAATTCGGTGATATAGGGGTTGCTGGGTTTATTTCCTGCGGTTCTGCTGCAATTGTCCAAAAACTGCATGATACTATAAGGATAGTTTCACCTGAAAAAACCTGGCTGCCACAGGTCACAGGTGCTTATTTGTCAAAGTCAAGAATTTTAAAAATACGTTTATTACTTTTTGGAGTAGTTTTATAATGGGGTTTTCATCAGAAGAACGGCTTCAAATTATATTATATGCTAAAAATGATATGATTTTTCTATTTCTAAGCCCTGTACAATGGTGGCCAATACACCAGTTTGTAAGGCCATCAGACCAAAAAAAAAAAAGCCCTGTACAATGTTTTTTTAATAATATCTAAACACAAAAATGCAGACCTGGCGGGTCTAAACGGGCCTTTGAGATTTTAACGAAACAATCAATTTTTAAGTATTAATATCTACTCGAAAGTACTCAGTTAAGACCGCATTGTTGCTGTAAGTCACGTGGTTTGGCGGGAGCCAATTGCATCCCAACATCTTTCAGCTGAGACAGCGATCGATATAAAGTTGAAATTTTACCCATTTGTATTTACGTCATTCAGGTGAGAAAATAGGTATGGCGTAAATAGATAATTAATTAGATATTTTTATCAATCAATATTAGGTTAGAAAATTTACTATGGCGTTAAAAATTAAAAGTCTCTTATGTTTTCTGTACGTTAAGAAATCAACAAATGATGATTTAGCGTTATATTATAATTTTTACATTTGTCTATACACTTTCAAACTCAAAAAAAATATCTTGTATTTTTTTATTAACCAACCCAATAACAATTAACAATTATTATGATGAATCATAAATTAATGAACAAACGTCTTGTCAATGAAGACTTGAGTAAAAGCTTTCGGACAATATCGGGCAAGTCCATTAAAATTTTCTATTATTTATTTTTTTTACTTAAAGCCTATACTTCGGATCCATCTTCTTGAGGATGCAAAACTCAAACTATTTATTTTAGGTAATTGTCTCGAAAGTTGCCTTCATTCCGAATTAAAAAAAAAAAAAAAAATCGGCAACGTTTCGTTTTCGAGATATTTATCATCAAAATTGAAAATCAAATTTACCTCATTTTTACTATAATCCTCCTTCTTTTTTTACATTATTTATTATTTTTAAACTAATTTGCACATAATACTTTATAAAAAACCTTTCAAAAATCATTTTTTAGGTTTATTTTCCACCTTTTTTCATTAAATTGCGAAGCTTCACTTTCAAACAGAGCGGTCATGTTGGCTTGCGGAATTCAAAAGTAAAGGTTGCAATTAAATGGTAAATAGGTATAAAATGAATATGGAAACAGGTTTTTAAAAGGTGTTTCTAAAATATTGTACGCCAGTTTAGTGTAAAAATCAAAAATTCTGTGCAAAATGAAGAAGAAATAGTGTAAATGAGGTTAGTTCGATTATTAACTATGATGATGAATATCTCGAAATCGAAACGTTGCGGAAAAAAACATCCAATTCGTGATCAGCGCCCCAAAAAACTCCTGTATACCAAATTTGGTCAAAATTGAAGTGAAGGCAATTACCTCAATTTGTTTCCTGAAATTTGTAAATAGAATAAATTATTACGAATTATATTTTTGATATATGATATAATTTTGGTTTTTGCGGTCTTTTGCTTGGAAGACATACTGGAAGCGTAATCCTGGTCTGATTTAATCCCATTCTTCTTTATATTTGCGATCATTGTTGGTCTTAATTTTGTTGCATTTGCGGCTGGCTGTGTAATATTCTCAATTTGAAGTGTGATGCCGTTTCTGACTTGTTCCTTTTTTAGTTAAAAACGAGCCAACATATTTTAAATTATCAGCTGCGATTGTTTATTATACCTATTATATCTTTTTCTCGACATTATTTAAAACATTTCGACAACAAGTTGACACACCAATGTTTTTCATTGACAGTGACGGATACTTCACATATCCAAAAATATAAAAAATGAATAATCATCGGACACCAATTTTTTTCAAAAGTTTGTTGTCACCGCTGTTTGGAATATACTAAACAAAGATAAACAAAAATTACGTCATTACAAATGGGTATTATTCCGACTATACGCTCTCTCTTGCACTTCAACTTACCCCTCTGCTGTTCACTTTCACTTATATATTACCTTCTTGATCACCTGGCAAGTAGAATGTCCCTGCGAAATGAATGTCTCTTGGACATAGAAATTTTTATATATAAATATTGTTCTGTTAAAATCTCAAAATGCCTCAAAAATGTGTTTTAATTTAATTTTAAAAATCAGCACTTTCTCGATTATGGATGATTTAATATAAAACATGTTAAATCATTCAAGGTATTTACTGGCGGTCACTCATCTAGTTAGTAGTTAGTACATATTATTTCTATTTAAAAATAGATGTATTAGTGTTAGTGTTAGTAATCTACTAAAAACAAATTCCATTAAATAAATAAATTTCAAAATAATATTATATTGTTACCGAAATTGTAATCACATTATTAAGCCTGATGATTGAATTATATTTAATAATCCTCATGTTAATTCCAGAGAATTTAATCATTTTATGCAAATATTGAATCAAACACGCTTTAGTTACTTAAAAAAGATGTTCATAATTATGAAAACTCTAAACAAACTTTTAAGTATTTTAATTTAAAAAAATGTTATGTTTAGATACAACCTTTTTTTTTAATTGTTATAATAAGTTTTGGTCCCCTAAAGAAAATCTCGTATAATATTAAGTTTTAAAATTAATTTTCTATGCTTGTTGATAAAAACCTAAAAATTATTTACAAATATTTAATTCTGTTTCTATGTTCGTTTCGCACTTGTTCTCAAAATGTCTTCGAAATTTCAACGACATAAATAAATAAAAAGGGACGTCCTACACGTCTCCTTTGGGATGAGACGATTATTATAGAATTTTATAACGAAATTCTCAATACAGCTGCCATTCCTGTTAAAAAGTTTTAATCAACACGTCTTAAAGTAGCTTTCCTAACTTTATTACCGTCGTTATTTTGTTCCCTAATAGCTATCGATTTTCAGGAGCCGAATTTAGAACCTTTAAAGTTGTTTTAAAGCTGAATCTATAAGGGCGCGGAAAGTCTTTATAAACTTAATTTTGAACCTTAAAAGTAAAGCAAAGTAAATAAATTTAAACTGATTAATTATCAATTAATTATTAATCAAGTAAACATGACTTAGACATAGACATAGTTTATAGAATGGTAGGAAGTATTATTTAATTAGGGTAAATAATAATTTATTTGAAAAAAATTACCTTTTTTTCTCCTGTAAGCCGTTTAGATTTACTACCGGAGGTAGCGCAGCCTCCTGGCCTTTTTGTGCTTTATCTTCCATTTTATTTTACATCAGTCCTCCCATTAGTCTTGCCCCTTCGACAAGTCTGTGTAGCCCCGAGACTGGTTGGTTAATATATTTCTGTGGGCTCATTTTCGGTTCCCCAAATAATACCTGTTTTTTAAGGTTCAACGCTTCACATTCGCACAGGATATGGTAGGTAGGAAGGTTTAAAGTAAGTGGACTTTTTACGCCCTCCACTGCGACCGCTCGGTCTATTGTGGCTCACACCCTTTTATATTTCTCCCAATAGGATCAGACTTCTAATGAATCCGATACCAGATTGGGAGAGAGTTCTTACATCTCCTCTTACTCGTGTCGCTACCGGACACGAGTACAATGTGTTCTGATGTGTCCTGGTGTCCCTGTCTCCTGGAGAGTATGACGAGCAGACTATTAGATCCATCATGCCCTCCTTTCCCGGACTAGTGACGTGGGTAGCTACCAGGTCCTTCTTACAGGAACCAGATGTTCTTTCTGGGGCCGCATCTCCGGCCTTATCCTATGAAAACGGTCTTATTCGCTTTCTGTTTAAAGCCAGGGAACCCTTTTTCCTATAAAGGCGGTTTTGTCCGCCTTTCGTTTGGATTCAGGAAACCCTTCCTAAGCACCTGTTTGTTCGGAATGAATTAGCCGATCCCCGTGAAACAGGCGCCGGTGACTTCAGGGGCACCTTTCGAAACGGATTCACCCGTTTCGGTCGGCGCACCTTTGTCTGCTTGTGACCTTGAGTGGCACCTCTCGAAACGGATTCATCCGTTTCGGTCAGCGCACCTTTGTCACTTTTTTCCTATGCAAGCGGTTCTGTCCTCTTTCTGTTTGGAGCTAGGGAATTACCGCAGTAAGGCTAGATACTCTGAGAGGTCGCCCTGTATCTCAGGGGCACCGTTGGGGACACCTGTTTAATGCACAGGATGTCATTCACTCATCAGCACGGTATGCTAACACCTTGAGTTAAAGCCTTGTGTTCATCTTAGCTTCGGATCCCGTTCCATACGGTGGCAACAAGAGTTGCCGATAACCAGCAACTCTAGCGCATGTTCCAAAAGATCCTACTGGGCCCAACCACAACGACGATGTGTGAACACAGCGGTTGGGACAGGATATGGTAGTCTGTTTCTTCCCCCTTATTGCACATTCAGCAACTTGAGTTCCCATTGTATGAGCCTATCGTGTGAAGGTGTCCTCTTAGGTTATCGTGTCCTGTTAGTAGCCCTACTGTTATCCGAAGTCTTTTCCTACTTTGTCCGAGTACTTCTTCCTTTGTTCTTTATGAAGCTTTTCCCATGTTTTATTCTACTGATGCTGGACCAGTATTCCGCTTTGGATCCAATCCATAGTTTGCTGTAGTGCTGTGGTTTCGGTTACTCCAAGGGAGGGTTGTGGTCCAAAGTATGGAGTGGATGGTACCTGTCTCGCCAGCTTATTCGCTTTTTTGTTACCTTCTATTCCCGAATGTCCCGATGCTCACAGCAGAGTTTCCCTGTTGCATTCTCCTAGGAGTTCCAGTTCTTTTTTGCATTCCCATGTCAGCTTGGACTTACCTTGTGGTTTGCTAGTCCTCCTAGTGATGCATGGCTGTCTGTTATTATGCAGATCCGCTTGTTTTATAAGCCCTTGTGTTGTTTTTTTTTGCACGGTGCAGTAAAGCATATATTTCCTTTTATAAATTACCCTAGCTCTTTTCCATTCGCAGGACTATTTTAAAGAGCTTTAAGAGCGTTAGAGCCATTATTTTGCATCTTTATTGCATTCTGTCCTAAAACAATCCCTCCAGATAATTTCAGACTTTTCTAACTTACTATAAAAGGCGAAAAGTACCCTAAAAACAGCCAGTGTTAAATTGACTTTTAAACGATTCAGTGGATGACATTGACGACTAAATAGTTAGCATGATTACGTAGCATTGTTGGTACCGTAAAAACGTTTGTGAACGTAATTGCTGCTGCTAAACCTTCAGATTTCCTTGGGTCGTACAAGTCTTAAAGACGATCCATGTGGATGACGTTCGAAAAATGCATCAACACTAGAAGTCGCTGTTAAATAAAAGAAGTAGTTTTTAAAGATCTTCGAGAGAAAGTTTGTAGAGACTCTAGGGATTTTATTAAGCAGTGTAAGCTGAAATTTTGAGTTTTAGAAAGCTGAGTGCAAATTGGTTGCCGCATTCGCTTAACAATGCAACAATAAGGCCTTCGAATGAAAAATTTGGTGCGTTTAAGGAATGATTAAAGGGATTTTGTTGGTAGTTTTATCGCTATGGAAAGGACTCGGGTTTACCAATATGATTCTGAATCAAAATAATCTCGAAAATAATATATTAAGGGGTAGTGTGAACCCAGTACTTTGACTATGAGGCGAGTTAGAGTCCGGACATCAACCAAGAAGGTGTTAGCATAAGTTTTTTAGGATAGAAAAATACATTTTGTTCGCGGATTACCTCCAAAGTGGCTAAACAATACATTTAGCTTATTATTAAAACCTTTTTAACTAGCTGAATGTAAAAATTTCGCCATAGCTTACACAAAACGTTTTAGCGTGTGTTTTCCCCTACCATATATTATGTCAAGTGGTTTTTAAGATATTTGATGATGAAATCGCCCTTTTTACTATTGACTGACTCACTTATTAACCCATCAAATTATGGGGCACTTACCTAAAATTTGGTATGTAAGTAGGTTTTAGGACACAAGTAAAGAAAAAAAATTTGAAAACTGCAGATTTTTACTCAAAACGCCCTGAAATAAGGGCGGTTATGTAGTATATTTAGCGAGTTTGCAATCTGATTGATCCTACTCAGGAACTCTTCTGAGGTCATAATTGTCTAAGAATTTAAAATGCGGGGAGGAGTTTGTTTTATTTATTAAACTTGGACAAAAAATAGAAATCCGAATGTTTGAGAAGGAACATTATTTTTTCTAAGAAATAAATAAAACAGTTTTTCAACCGTATTATTTGTTATCGGTCGCATATATAAAGGCACCGATTTCTTTATAATTTTCTTTAAAATTTACCGTTCTTGCATTTTTATTTAAACCCTTTTTATTATTCTTACTTCCTATCAAGCACACGCTCCGATCGTCTGCGCATTGTATTGGTTGGTTAGCCTGGTCACATGACCTTTCTCTAGCGTGCAGATAATGGAAGTAATTAGCTGCTTTTATCTTCAGGACTTTCGCTTTCTACTTTTCAAAAAGGTAAGATCGCTCTCAAAAGTAAAATAATATATTTTCGCGATCAAGGCATTTTTCTTACTTTTCTAAAATAATGTCTAGACTCAAGTTAAATTCTTACTCTACTTCTTATATTTAAACAAATAAAAATTGCAGTTGAGTTTCTCTCTTTTGTTCAAATATTGAGTGTATAAGGCTTTTAAAGTAAAAGAAATATTTTCTCCAGTGAACTTCTGAAAAAATGTTAGCATAGTGTAAAGTGCCAAAAGTGATGGAAAGCTTTATATCATACATATTAAAATATATAAGGGAACATTAAAACACATCAGAATTATACACCAGATTATCGTGTACTAAACTGTAAAAACTGTATATAGTAAAGTCCGAATTATACCCGTTTGTAGTTACATCATCCAGGTTAGAAAAAACGTATGGCGTAAATAGATAATTAGATCGTTTCTTTAAAAGTGTTAGACAATGTTATGGTTTCGATAACACTAAAATCTTGGACTTCCATTGTCTTTATTTGTTAATTGATACACAACGTTTCGGTTAGTAATGTATCTCCAACCGTTTTCAAGTGATAACTAAAACTATTCTTAAAAGCTACGACCTTATATACTATCCGTTGTTCACCGAAGCTTGACCGACTTGTCACGGTTAAGCAACGTCAGCCAGATATTCGGAATGTCTACACTAGGTTTGCTAAATACATTTTGATTGTTTGCAATTATTACAGCTTCTTTAAATTTTCTTTTCTTTCAGTGAGTTTCTTTATGAATGATTTTTGCTTCCGACCATTGTATATGGTGTTGTTTTGACCATGCGTGTTCGGCAATTCCTGATTTCGACGTTTCACCTCGTTCCGTATGTTTTTTGTGTTCTTTAACTCTAACTTCTAGTGGTCTTTTTGTTTCCCCGATGTATACTTCACCACATTCACAGGGAATTTGGTAGATACAGTCATTTTTTGAAACATTATTGTCCGGGCTTGTCTTAGTAAGAATACTTCTTAGAGTGGTTTGGGATTTAAATGCTGTTTTAATGTTATACCTATTCGCTATTCTGCGGATCTTTTCTGAAGTTCCTTTAATATACGGAATAGTCATAAATGTTTGGTCCTGTGTAGTCTTGTTCAAATTAGAGTTCTTTGTCTTCTCTTGATATTTATCGATTGTTTCTTTAACCAATCTCTCACTGTAGCCGTTTTGCTTGAGATCCCTAGTTATATTACTTATTTCGGCTTGCAGAGATTCTTTACTGTTGCATAGGGTCACCGCGCGGTTATATAGAGTACGTATGACTCCTCGCTTTGTTTCGTTAGAGTGATTGGAATTCTGATGTAAATATTGTCCAGTGTGGGTAGGTTTTCTGTATACCGAGGTATATATATGTCCATTATTTCGTTTGACTAAAACGTCGAGAAAAGGTAGAGCCGAATTTTGTTCCTTCTCCATTGTGAATTTGATACATGGTCGAAGACAGTTTAGATGTTCTAAGAAACCTTCAAGTTCTTCGTCATTACCTGTCCATACAATAAAAGTATCGTCAACATATCGTAGCCAAACTTTTGGTTTGATTAGTGCAGTATTAATTGCGTGTTCCTCAAACCATTCCATATATATGTTTGCTACCACTGGAGAGAGCGATGAACCCATGGGAAGTCCATCGTCCTGCGCATAGAACTTATCTTTCACTTGAAAGTAAGAACTACGGAGGCACAGCTCCAACAATTCCATCACTCCATCCAGCGGCAGGGTGGTGCGTTCTATTAAGGTATCATCTTCGTTGAGCTTGGCCCGAATGATGCTTAACGATTCTTCTATTGGTACATTTGTATATAGACTTTCTACATCAAAGCTTACGAAAGTATCGTTTGGTCCTATTTCTACATTATTGAGAATCTCAACAAAATGACTGGAGTTCTTTACAAAGGATGGTGACTTACCGGCTAAGGGTTTAATCAGTTCTAAAAGGTATTTTGCCAGTGCAGTCGTGGGTGCATTCCTGGAGCTGGTGATTGGCCTTAAAGGTATATTGTCCTTGTGTATTTTTGGTAGTCCATATAGATGTGGAGGCTTACTATTATGAGGTGTTAGAGTTGTTCTAGTTTCGTCTGTCAGAAAGTTTTTATATTTTCTTAAAGTCCTGTAAATTTTGTTTTCTATTGAGGGTGTTGGATCTTGATTAAGGGGTCTGTATTTGCCTTTACGAAGGACTTCGTCAATTTTTTCATCATAGGTGAATGTATCCATGACTACAGTGGCATTTCCTTTGTCTGCTGGAAGAATTTTGATGGATGTATCATTTTGAAGGTTTTTAAGAGCTGCTAATTCGTTTTGAGTGATATTAGTGGGGTTACTTTGTTTTGTTTCTAAAACGGTTCTTACTTTCCATCGAAGTTCTTCCGCATCTGGTCCCTGGATCCTTGTTGTTTCTAAAGAACTAATTATGTCTAGAGTAGGTGTATGCTTTGGAGCTATGGCAAAGTTTAATCCTCGTCCTAAAAGCTGTTCTTCTGTTTCCGAGAGGGTTCGGGAGGACATGTTAATTATAGTATTTTTGTTGACTGTCTCAGCTGTTGGTCGTTTACTGTAAAGTCTGTTCAATTTGTTCTGGTGTTTTTGTCGTAAATTGTCTTTGGCCTTTTCGCATGTTCTTTGTATTTTTTGAAAAATGGGGTTGTAGTCCTCTTCCTGTACGTATTCCTTAATCTCTTCATATCTCTGGGTAACTTCTAGTAGCAGCTGTGATTTCTTCCATCGGTGGTAGTTAATCTGGGATCGGAGCAGAGATTTGCTGGCTTCTTCAAGAATACGTGACTTCAGGCGAAAACCAACTGGAATAATGTTGTTGTCTCTGGCTTCTCGTAGAAATTCAATGTAGGCATCTTCTTTTGTGATCTTAAAACAGGTCTTCTCGTAGCCTCTAAACAGTTCGTTGATACCGGGTCCGTACCGGGCTTGCAACGTTTCTTTAAAAGTGTTAGACAATGTTATGGTTTCAATAACACTAAAATCTTTTTCTTGGCATTTTTTAAAACTTTTCGAAATACCTTTCGACAACATGTTGACACACCAATGTTTTTGATTGAAAAAAATATAAAAAATAAATAATCATCGAATACCAATTTTTTCAAAACTTTGTCATCACTGCTTGAAATATACTTAACAAAGAAAAACAATAATGACGTCATTACAAATGGGTATAATTCCGACTATAGTAAACATGAGTACCTACTTATTATGTATGTTGACTTAAAAGCTCAATACACACAACAGTTTACCTAAGTAAATGTATTGTTTAAACTTGGTTCTTGTAAAAAATACAATAATAGTGGATCAATATAATAAAAAAACAACATAGGCGTTAGTTTTTACACGAAAGAGTTTTATCGTAAAATTATTTGCATAATTATTTGTACAATGTAATTATGAATAATGTTACTAAGTAAGAGCTTTTATTATACATTGAGGTGCTAATGAATTGCGTGTATGTAAAGTGTAGATATATTGGGAAAATTATTTGTGATAAGCGTGTTCGGGGAAAATAACACAGAACAAAAGTTTTATAAATAATATACAAACATTAAATAGTACGAAGTACTAAATTCATAATTGTTTTAAAATTTTTAAATGCGGGAAGAATTTTATTTAAAATTCTATTTAGAGAAAATAAATTTAAATCCCGGATTGCGGAATTTGTCTACACCTCTAAATAAAATGCTTAAAAAATCATATTTGGAGAGGAATTATCACTCTTTCTAAATCACTTTTTTTCATTCATTGAACTTGAACAAAAAGGGAAGAAATCCAATCAACAACACTTTCATATAAAATAAGGACAAAGTTTCTGTCCAAATTTCCGGTCTTTAAAAGTTCTAAAATCTAAAATTAGACCAAGTTTTTTTTTGACTTGGCAACTTTTTTACTAATCTGTCTGTATTGATTAAAAAACTGTCTGTAGTAGTAAAAAAAGAAAGATTTAATTTTACAGACATTAGAAAAAAGCTTGTCAAAAAAGAACTTGGTCCAATTTTGAATCTCAAGTGTTTTTGGTGGGATATTGTTATTACCAAACTAAGATACTAGTTATTTGTCACTCTAAATTATTAATTTTGACAAGAAAATATTACCTTTTGGGTTGTTTTTATATTTGTAGTCATTACTCACCAATTTTTCCTTGGAAAGTAGATATTTTAAAGGAAATAAACTATAACATTGGAGACCATGTTTCCTTTTGGAACAGGAAAGATAGTTTTAATTAATCTTTTATCAATAAAATACAGACAAGGACACAAAAAAGAATATTCAGTTTTTTGAAAATTGGATAAAGGCGAACAAACTAAGAGAAATAACGAAAAACATGGTTGTTTTGTACTTTTCCTATCGATTTAAAACTTTAAAACTTTATTACTTTTAGGTAATTGTTTTGCTGATTGTTTTAATAGGTAATAAGTTTTTAATTTCTTCCCAGGGCATGAAGGTAAATTGGTTTTTTGGAGAGGTGACCATGGTAACGCATGTATTTTATCTAACATTTTTCTCTCTAATGTGAGTAAACAGCAAATTATAATGGAAATTTTTTAACATAAGGACAGAATATTTCTTAATAATTATAACATTTAATTGTAATTTTCTACCAATTGCAGAAATAAAAATCATACATAATAAAAAATAATAAACTATGTTAAATATTGAAATAGTATGTTTGCGCCACTACAATCGATATTAAAATAAATATGGCTTGTAAAACTGTTTTATGGCGCTAAATATGCACGTCTCCGACTCGGGATAATTTTCAAAATATTTATGACATCGAAAAAATTTCCGAGAATAATTAAATCTCTTGTGGTATTACTGAGAAAAGTATTTTTCCAAAACAAAGTACTCCACAATTTTTTTTTGTTTATGGTGCAACATTTATTGATCTTCAAATTTATTAATATTTTTAGGCAAAAATGGTAACAAATTATACGAGTCCCTTGTAACGATAAAAAAGTCAGAGACGTTTATCTTTCTGTTACCTTTAAGAAACCTATTAGTTATTAAAGTTTATGCCACGACTTAATCCAATATACAGAGGGGTTATTAAAACTCTCTTTGAGAATGCTGAACATGCAAATCTTTCTAGTCAAGAGATATAATCTATATTTTGTTAACATTAAATATTAACAGGGCGCTAGTACAACTAATATAAGATATTAGATTATGAATTACATCCAAGGTCTTGTACTACCTTTGGATTGATTTAATTGAGTAATCTTGGAATTAAACAAACTGCCAAACTATTCCTAAACCATTTTTTAAATGTTAGCTTTAATTGGTCAAACATGTATAGTTTTGAAAGACTTATACACACACACTTTAACTTATAATAAAAGTCTTAAAACACTTTTCACATAAAGTTGACTTAATCCAAATTCAAAACGAACTGCCTCGAGACAGCCTCATCTCGTGCACAACAGGCAAGCAACAGAATACTTAAGTCCAAAACCAAAATATGCTGAGATCAGGCAGCAACCATATCCCCATAAAATCAGAATGTTTAACAAAACCATCTAGGCTTTCAAGAAAAGCTTAAGGAAGCAGTCCTAAAAAAAGAGAAAGAAAAAACCCAGGTGTGCTGCTACAGATGACTTATCTTAAACTAAAAGATCACAGATTTACTTTTTACTTTTAGTCTAGCAAATTAGTTTATATTAATATATTGAGCTTTTAAGTTGAAAAATGGCCAAATTTCAGGAGTTTTGTGACTTATATAGCCTCTGTTAGCGATAGAAAGAGAATGGATATGACGGAAATATTACGCAAGTCACATTGTTGTCCGAACAAATCAAAATACGCTATGTTCAAAAATCTACCACATTAAATATATTTTAAAGTATTATTTGTTATATTTTAAAGTTCTATTACTAAATCATAGATGATTTAAAAACAAAACATAAACAATAAATTATTATATCAACTTTCAAACGTTAAACAGAAGTTATCACCCTATTGATACGGTTTTTGGAATAAAATCTTAAAAAGTCAAAATACTGCTTAAATTATTACTTTACTAAATTTAACGAAGGCAATTATTTTCTAATTTACATTAAATTGTTGCCAAAATTTATATACATTGATTGTTACAACTTTTTAAATATACAATAATTATAACTGTATATTGTGGAACAAGTGAGAAAAGTTTAACATTTCCTACGAATGAGTTTAAGCAAATTAGAGAGTGGGAAATGTGCTTTTCTTACATGTTGAACATTATACATTTTCTACGAAAATTTCTTTTATAGCGAAACAAAATAATATACAGGGTGATTCATGAGGAAATGTCAATACTTTAGGTACGTAGTCAGGGTCCAAAAATAAACATAAAAGTCTTTACAAATATGGGTCCGCAAGTTTTCGAAATACAGGGTGTTAAAATTTTTATTTAATTTTCCTATTTTTTAAATAAAATCTATGATAATGTAAATATTGGAGTAAAAATTGGTATCCGGGGGTTTTTTGGTATGACGAATACGAATCTAATCTTATTACGGCACTTACTTGTAGGGGGAGCCACCCACGCGTCTTTTTACTATTTTGAACAATCACAACCTTTTGGTACGGCCCTGTATTACTTTTTTAAGTAAATAAAATAATTGTTTTGTCATTTTTGCTTTAAAAAGGTATACTTGTTTAAAATTGATATAAGCAACTGTTTTCGATATATTTGGATTTAAAAAAATTCGACGCATCTGATTTTATTATAGCAAAAAAAAAACAAAATGTATAATTATACAATATATATTTTAATTTTTGATAAAATTATTGTTCTTAAATTATGTCGGTAAAACATAAACTAGGTTTTATAATTTTTAAAAATTCCACCATTTACTTCTAAGCACATGTCAGCTCTGTCTCGAACACCCTGTATCTCGGAAACGAAGTCCTTGCGGAACCATATTTGTATAGACTTTTATGTTTATTTTTGGACCCTGACTACGTACATGAAGTATTGAGATTTTCTCATAAATCACCCTGTATATAAGTATTTTTTACTAATAATATACTCAATCATAATTTAATCATTTTTACTAATAATTAACGTTTTAATTTGTGTATCAACTATAAACTAGTAACTGTAATATTTAACTTATTAACGTTATTCATTTTAAAAAACTAATTAAGACATTTTAGTGTCTGTATCGGACAAAATACAACATTCATAAAACTGACGTTTGCAGTAAACATGGCGCTCGCCGATGCATGATACATTCATTTTTGTTTAATCGTTGCTATGCGACGCCAACTGCACAGGCTGCTAGAGAATGTCAAATTCGCGAATCAAAAGCCTATTTCTACTATTTCATATAGCACTTGACGGCAAATTACTTTTCTCACTAGAGAAGAAAGTGCTTTTTCACTGTTTGTGGGTTTTCCTCATTGCATGAGAAATATTTTATTTTAAAAGCTAGTAACCAGTCAAAAAATGTTGCTTTTAGTGCATGTCGTAGAAAAATGATATTTATTAAAAAAAATAGTTTTATCAATTTTAATAAAACAATTACTTATACAACAGTAAGAAAACAACCATACTTGGTAGGGGCAACCAATACAGCGCCATCTATTTGCCTGAACTGGAATTGTGAAGTTTTTACATAATGGAAACTATTAAAAAAATTACATATAAATAAATCTTACGTGACCATTGGCTTATTTGAAATTTAAAAGAAATCACAAAGGTCGGGAAGCATTGACTGATTTTCGTACATTATATTCTAACGGACAAAAAGGAACGTTACGCCCTGTAACTGACAAAATTATAAAGTATTTTTTAACCTTTTAAAAAAATACATATTTAATTTCAATAATTTATAAATGAATGAATCAACTCAAAAAAGTCTTTAACCTGTAAGCCATATTACGCAAACATGGAAGGATAAGTCGTAAAAAAAGGTTTTCCAAGGCTTCATCCCTTTTTCACACTTTCACACGCTCCTGCTGAAACTCGTGCCACTAATTTTATTTGCTTTCCTGCCGTCGACGTCGTGTCGTAATTTCCCCTTTAATAGCTATTGATTTCTAAATATCTTTAGTGAAATCTTTAAAGGTAATTAATTTTCAATATAAAGAGTATATAAAGACCTTGTGACCGGTAAATTGGAAAACCAGAGACAGGAATTCAGCCAATTAACTTTTATTGAGATAAAAATCAAATAGACGGAAATTAGAATGTTCGGTGGTTAAAAGTTGAAGAGTACAATGAACAGAAAGGAAAATGACACGAATTAGTGATTTTTGTATCAAGGACTAATGTGTACAGGGTGTCCTATTTTCGTGTGTTTTACGGGGTTTCTCGCTTATGAGTGAAGTTACAAAAAAGCGGTTTTCGCGACACCGTGCTACTTTTTTGTCAATGATGAAAGATGCCGCAAACAGATTTGTCCTAGCCCCCTTAGTTTCTTCGCTACATGGTGATTTTAAAAAAGTTGTATTTTCGGTTACCCCTCGTATCTCAGGTATCTGATAACTTATCGAAAAGATAAAAACGGGCCCTTATAGAACTTTTTACGCAGAATACAGTGGCGTACTTGAAATTTTTCTCGGATTTACTTTCTTTGAAATATAAGCCAAAGTTGCACTTTTTTAAATGGAACACCACGTATATTTTTTCGTCATATTATTTGCCACAATAAAAGCTTTCTAAAAATATAATATAGTCGAAACTTATTTTTATAAACAGCATGAAAACATGCAATTATTTATTTTTTAACATAGGCGGCTTTGGTTTAAATTAATGACAGTCAAATTAATCAACGTCAAATGCCTTCTCGCACCAAAAAATAATCTAGTAATATAAACATTTATTAACAAGACAACCTAATGGATGAAAATAACAATTTTACGCTAGAATTGTTTTTAGCCTTAAAAGACAAACTTAACTACTATTTTTATAAATACTGTTTGAATTGGTGACCATGATGTCTTATGCATTGTTGGCATAGCGTCTGTAGTCTTCTTAAAGCATTTTCAAATATGAAAGAGCGGGCTCGCAACTCTCTAAAGGCATTTTCCGTGGCCTCTATTAATTCCTCAATTGTTTCATACCTCCTCGAGTATATTTTACCTTCTAAATATCCCCACAAAAAATAATCTAAAACTGAGAGGTCCGGAGACCGTGGTGGCCATCGAATAGGTCCGTGCGTGGCTATAAATCGATTAGGAAAGTGTTGTTCCAACCAGTGTTGTATCACGTAGGAGTTGTGAGCCGGAGCTCCATCTTGTTGGAAATAGATGTCATTTACTTGAACCAAGGAAATATCTTTCATAATAGTCATTGCTTTTTCTTGAAGGATTTGTATGTATCTGTGAGAATTCAAATTTCCTTGGTAAATACAATATTCATTTCTTCTTTCCAAAATGAAACAAGAAACATTGAATCCAAACCTTCCCTGGCGTTCCCTGGGAAAAATAACGTGTTCATTTTCCTGGCTCCTGCCAAAACATTTATTTTAGCTACTTCATTATCTTTACTATAATTTTTCGGCCTAGGTTTATTAAATGACCCCTAATTAAATTAGATTGTTTTATATTTTACGAAATATGCGCCTATCAGGCTGTCTTCTTTCAGGATATCTATATAAAAATTGAGAAAAAAGTCAAATTTGAAAAAAATATTATTCGTTCTTCTAACGTACCTATTTAGATAAAGCTCCGCCGCCTCATCGACGTCTTCGTTGGATAATATGAAACATCTATTCATATCATACTTTTCAAAATGTTTAAAATTTTGGTTTTGTGCCATATTTTCTAGATAAATGATAACGATAATCTAGGTAATAGCATTAAAAAATTCAATAGCAATCATTTGACGTTGATTAATTTGACTGTCATTAATTTAAACCAAAGCCGCCTATGTTAAAAAGTAAATAATTGCATGTTTTCATGCTGTTTATAAAAATAAGTTTCGACTATATTATATTTTTAGAAAGCTCTCAGTGTGGCAAATAATATGACGAAAAAATATACGGGGTGTTTAATTTAAAAAAGTGCAACTTTGGCTAATATTTCAAAGAAAGTAAATTCGAGAAAAATTTCAAGTACGCCACTGTATTCTGCGTAAAAAGTTCTATAAGGGCCCGTTTTTATCTTTTCGATAAGTTATCAGATACCTGAGATACGAGGGGTAACCAAAAATACAACTTTTTTAAAATCACCCTGTAGCGAAGAAACTAAGGGGGCTAGGACAAATCTGTTTGCGGCATCTTTCGTTTGATAAAAAAGTAGCACGGTGTCGCGAACACCGCATCTTTGTAACTTCACTCATAAGCGAGAAACCCCGTAAAACACACGAAAATAGGACACCCTGTACAGAAAAATTTATGTAATAAAAAGTCTTTTTTATCAAAAAAGCTACAATTCGGCACTTCAGCATTGTTTTCGTATATCCAGTATTGTTGGAGTTATTTTAAAGAATATGGCTATTTTTACAAAATTGCGGAAAATCGTTTTTTACTTTAAGCTCCAATTTTTCCAAAATTAAGCATTTTAATTTGGTTAAACTTCTGATATGTATCATTAATACATATATAAAAAGAATCGCAGAAGGGTACAGATCCATTTTAATTAGGAGGGTAATTGGGGGTTGTTTTTAATGATCTTTTCGTAGAAAGTAGGGACCGACCATATTTTAATCATAACTTGCTCAATTTTCATGCTAGAAACTCTTTTTTTATTTTTAAAAGAAGGTCTAATTATATACTTTAAAAAAGACCTTATATAATTTCCTGTAAAAATGCAAACTTTTCCCGCTATTTCACTTTGAATCTTTCAAATTCAGCATTTGACGAACAAAAGCTAACCATTAACAAGCCGTAGCTCGGTCCGTATTGGTTGTAGAGAAATTATAAAATAACATTTTTTTTTTAGTTTTTTTATAAGCTACAGTTTTGCTTTGTACAGTTTTTTTAATAAAATGCATATTTTTAGAGTTATTCATGAAAAACCCATTAAAAACGTCGATTTTTTCGTCGAAAAACTTTTATATTCAATCGCGAATAATTCGAAAAATATTAGTTTTACAAAAAACATGTATAATATATTTTTTACTTAAAATTACTTTTTTTATCGATTTCTGTAGTTAAAATGTCATAAACCACCTCGGCATGATATAAACTTTGATCCTTGGGCTATTCCCTATCTTCTTTGAAAATTTCAGGTAAATCCATGCAGGACAAAAAAATTCCGAGCCAAAATGCCTCATTACCTGTACTACTAAAACAAGGCTGGAATATCGGTAAACTCAGGATAAAGAGAAACAAGTGTTTCTAGTGGAATTAAATTAGGTACAACATAATTATGACAGTTTGAATCCAGATTATGTCCACACCATCGTGTTCGTCGTCGTACGATCGCCCGAAAAAGTCCAATCCAACAAAACAAGTGGATTGACTTAAGGGACAATATTGATTAAAAAAAAGTAAAAAAATCATACCGATCATTATAAGTATATAAAAATATCGGAATCTAATATCTGGCAGGATGGACGCGATTGCAAAAAACTCCGTTTTTCCAAATACACAATAGAAACACAAATAATTGTCAAAAAAATTTCACGGTTGCAAATACCTGTCAGACAACCCCAAAGTTCTTGAGAAAGGTAGTATTTCTCAATGCACTTTTCCAGGAAATTGTATAAGAAATACGACAATACGACACGTGATGGTAGTGATTTAACTAAAGGTATTATCAGGTCTAATTCAATTTTTTTTGAAAAAAAAAATGTTGTACATTTTTGCTCCTATTTATATGATCTTTAAATACGCAATTTCTTTTTGTTAACGAAATAAAAAAAGTATTTTTTTCTTTTCATCAATAATTTTTAAAGTTAATTAATACTTCTGGAACCCCCAATTTTCTCTTTGATTAATTACTGATAACATTCAAAAAATAAAAAATACCACCCTTAAATAAGTTTTTAATTATTGTAATTTTTTCATGTCTGCTACAACGCTTCTTCTAATTAAGACATTTTAATTAGCGAAATACTAATTAAAAAATAATTTTCTCAGTTAATTTTTAATTGGAATTATATACTGTTTGAAACTGTTTTTGATTTTGACATACAGTGTGGGTTTTACTTTATCCTTTCTGCAAAATTAAAAACAATTAAATTGAGGGACTTGCGTCCGTTGTATTCCGGAGTTTGTAACATTTTTAACAGCCTGCAATTTATTTTGTAGTGTCAAGTGACCCTATGGTCCCCTTGGTAGCTCACTAACTACAACATTTTTTAAAAATACAAAGGCGGTAAAATCATGAGACCCTCCGTAAATTTAGCCAATTTTACCAAGGTCAAGGGAAATATAGGGTGCGTCAAAAAATTGCAAACTGCTTTAGAGTAAAGTACCCTTATTTCAGAAAATATAATAATATGTTACAAAAAACTTATTTAGAATCAAAATTAATACTTCAATCTCAAACCATTGCCTTTTTTTTTTTTGGAAAATTCTAAATTACACGTTATAATACATTTTTTATAATTTTGATTCAAAACTTTTTCTAAGTAACTTTAACCAAATATTTTGTGAGTCTTTAAGATTATGTTATTTGTAATTTCTTAGAAAATTAAACGAGGTCTGAATGTCACGAGAATTTCACAAAAATTTTTTAAGCAGTTAATAAACAATGGATGAAAATTTTAAATGGCAGTAAAGCTTTAAGGTCCTTTGCCAAAAATATTAGTCAAAACTTTTGCACAAATTCTTTTCCACCCCTAATCTCTGAAGATGAAATTGTCTCTACCTCTAAAGGAAAACCCGAACTTTTTGCCAAACAATTTGCTGCCAATTGATCCTCCTATTAATCTTCCTCTTCCAACAGTTGTCCCTGTTTCTTCATAAAATGTCCGATATAATTTTTAAAGTCAAACAGATCAAGCGTATTCTTTCTTCCCTTAATACTAAAAAATCGTCTGGACTGGATGGCATACCAGCAATCGTTTAAAAATGTGCTCCCGAGCTTGCATCCATCCTAACTTGCCTCTTTCGAATCTCTTACGACACGGGTATTTTCCCGGAGAGTTGGAATGCTGCAGGTGTGCAACCTGTCCCCAAAAAAGGTTCCAAAACTCTCCCTTCTGACTATAGACCTATATCTCTTCTTTCTGTTGTTTGCAAAGTAATGAAAAAAATTTTAAATTCCCAAATCTTAAAGTATCTGAAAAAATATAGGATCTTACATGATAGGCAGTATGGATTTCGTCACAGTAGATCCACAGCTGATCTTCTTTCCTTTGTCTCACACAACTGAAACTGGTCCCTTGAGTTTCTTGGTGAATTCCAGAGCGTTGCTCTTAACATATCCAAGGCTTTCGATCAGGTCTGGCATGATGGGCTTCTTAACAAACTTCCTTCTTACGGTCTTCCACCTAAGCTTTGCTTTGGCTTTCCAGTTTCCTTTCTAATCGACGTATATCAGTTACTGTAGATGGACATTTTTCCAGCTTCTACCAAATGAATGCTGCTTCTACACATCAACGATCTTCTCTCTTCCACAACCAATCATACTCATAGTTTTGCTGACGATAATATCCTCCACTCTAGTATTCAATTTCTTAAGCCACCATGTAATTCTGATTTGGAAAACAAGCGCAGGTCAATTGCAGATATCTTTTTCACAAGACCTTAAACTTATCTTGGATTGAGGCGCCAAAATATCTTGTTCAGTTTAATGCCTCGAAAACACAGTCATGTTCGCGTCGCGGAAAAAGTCTGCCAATGCTCATCCGTTATATATAAACGGCCAAGCTCTGCAGAATAAAGGGTTGTTTAATCTTGTAGGCATCACTTTTGAGAATAACCTTAACTGGCACAAACACATTACATCCACAGCCTCGGCAGCTTCAAAATTGCTCGGATTCCTCTTTCGAGCCAGAATGTATTTCTTTTCTTTCAATCTGTATACTCTGTATGTGTCCAAAATCAGACCCTCTTTAGAATATTGTTCTCATATCTGGGGAATGGCGTCCCCTACAACACTTAGCATTCTGGACTCCATTTAAAGAAGAGCCGTTCGTTTTATTAATGATTCCACGATCACAGAAAGCTTCCTCTTCTTGCCCACCGTTGAGCTGTAGGGAATCTGTCGCTCTTCTATAGGTATTTTTACAGCTTCTGCTCAAGGGAGTTGGCCAGTATAATTCCTTCTCTGGTAGCTCCCAACAGAGCAACACGTAGTGCAACTTCTATGCATCCTATTACAGTTCAGTCCTTCATCTCTAGAGTGTCAAGATTGTGGAACCTGCTGCCCGCAGAAATTTTGCCTTCTCCTCCCAATCTCCAAATGTTAAGTCCCGTGGGAACAAACTCCCTCTCACCACACTTAAGACACCCACGGTACGTTAGTACTTAGGCCTCAGCCTTCGTGGCGGGTTCCAAGATAAAAAATAAAAAAATACAGAAAATTCGGTTGTTCTGGATAAAGATATAAAAAGAGGAACTGTTGTGATAAGTAACTCAAATAACTGTATTTTTATTTTATATAATACCAATAGTAAAATTTAAATTTAGTAAACATATGTAGCTATAATAGTTGTTAAGTAAATGAAGTAAATATATCTAACAGTTCTATATTCTAAAGGAAGAAATTTGACGGGTTAATATTTTTTTTTTACTTTTGATATAAAGTTCCAAAACCACCCTAAATTGAGCATGGTTGTTTAAGCTGGTGGCCAAATTACTTACCGCTTTGGGGTGGTAAACTCAACTTACTGCCCAGAAATGTGGGCGGTAAGTTAAATATACCTCCATTCGTGCATAAAAAGATTTTATACTTACTGCAGTTAAATAAAAAGTTACAGCCCAAATCCGGTTTATTTCTGAACCCTTCTCTATCTAGGCTTTAGTTACTTTTTTTAAAACACATGTTACATTTTGATGCATTTGCAATACCTATTCCAATTACACTTGAGTTTTACATGCGTCTAGTTGTTCAGTTATTCAAATTTGCCCGTAGCTACAAACAATTTCCATAGCTTTCATGAAATTTTATTTAAAACCAGACTTCAAAGTCGATATTTTTGGAAGCGAATTTCTTTGCAACATCCAATATATCTTGCTAAATCGGAACTGTTAGCAATCGAAGTGTAAATAACGGCAAATTAAAAATCAATAGAGCGTTTTCGCATCACTGAGCTCTGTAAATAGAGGGTATTAGCAAATTAAGGAAATATAAAGGTTTTTAAGTTTGAAGTTGTATTTTATCGATATCAAAAGTCATAAAGTAATTAAATGGGGGTGGTATTTCTTTTTTAATATGTTTTTTTAAATTCCCTGCTTAGAAATGGAACCACTTCAGTCCTGGTCCCGGGGTATAGCAAACTTAGCTGCTCAGCTGTAGAAGTATCGATCGTCTGCAAAAAAAAAAAAACAAAAAACCCAAAAAATTTGAAAATTTATTTTCTGTTTTAGGCCTGTTTATAGGGGTCAATAGGGCTGAGCAGGCTAAGTTCGCTATACTCCGGGACCAGGAGTGAAATAGTCCTATTTCCTATAAAATTTTAAAGCAAGTAATTCCAAAATTAAAAACATGAGTGCACGTAAAACTAGAAAATATTTAATTTATATATATATTTATATATATATATATATATATATATATATATATATATATATATATATATATATATATATATATATATATATATATATATATATATATATATATATATATATATATATATATATATATATATATATATATATATATATATATATATATATATATATATATATATATAAAAACAGTAAAGCCAGATCCTGCGAACATAGGACAATCCTGGGACGTTTTTTGGATGTACCTAAAACCGCCGCGCCGCACACATTGCTTATCGATCAATAATCTTCCAGCAAACAATTTCAACGCGGTCGGCCGGTCAAGCGATCAATTCAATACCTTTATTTCTGAAATAATTCTTTACTATCGAACGCTCGACAGCTACTATAGTTGTACTGTTTCGATTATTTGCGACAAAAAGTTTTTTATTATTAAAATAATTATTAATGGATGTTTACGAACTGGAAGAAAAAATTAAAATTATTGAATGGCATCACCGTGGAAATCCTGTGAGGGGAATTAGGGAAGTATTTATTAATTTATTTCCAAACAGGCCGACTCCACGATTTCTACTATTCACCGAGTCATTAAAAACTTTCTGACATTTGGTTGTTTAACTCCGAGAAAACATAAACATGATAGTGCCCCAGAAGAAAACAACAAGGAAATAAGGAAAAGGTAGTGGCAAGCGTTATTGAAAATCCACAATTTCCAAACACTTGCAGAACAGGTTGATTTGAGCAGAAGATCAGTGGGAAGAGTGCTGAAAAAATGATCCGATCCTACAAAGTAAGAAAAACCCATGAAATTTTCCCTGATGATCATTTTGGAGAATGCAATTTTGAAACTGTAATGGAAATGGAAAATAACAATGAAAATTTCATACGAAACATTGTTTTTACTGATGAATCGACATTTCCACTTCATGGTCGTCACAATCCTGCCATAACCCGTTACTGGTCAAAAGAGAAAATATGATTGGCCCATTCGTCTATTGATGGTGCCTTACTGGTCCGAAATATCTGGAACTTTTGCAGCTTCGCATTGTTCCAGAAATTAGAAGACTAAAGCAAGATTTTCAGATATTTGGTTTCAACATGACGGCTGTCCTGCTCATAACAGTGTGTTGGTTCAAGAATATTTGAATAACACTTTTACAAACAGGCTTATGACAGGACGCGGAACCATCTTATGGCCCGCTCGATCTCCTGATCTCTCACCCAACGATTTTTTTCTGGGGTCACGTAAAATCCAAATTTATGGATTTAGGAGAATAGGGTAATAATCTACAAGAATTGCAATTGCAAATTGAGAATTCTTTTAGAAATATTACCCCTAATATTTTAGCAAATGTCAGAAGGCGTTTTTATGACAATCTTGGTTATTGTTTGGCTCAGAAGGTGGTTTATTTGAGCATCTTCGATAAGTAGAAGGAGTTTTTCTTTTTTTTTTTTTGTTATTTCTATGAATGCAGATTTATTTATTTTTTTAAGAACATCTTTTAAGTTTTATTATCTATTAGAAATTTTTTTTTATTTTATTAGGAAAAACTGTTTGGTTCTTAAGACCGTAGCAAACGTTTCGGTCTCGTAAACAACTAATTTTAAATTTATTGCTGATAAGAAATACGATCGAAGTCGGTTGACGGTAGCCAGCTCCTGCAACTGCCTTTGAGCATTGCATACTCTTACTGAAAATAAAAACGCAGTACACAACTAAAGTTGGCAGATAATTCTCCCGAATTTATCCGCACTTCCCACCAGTCCCAACCAAAAATGAGCCATGTGAGGAAACGAGACGGAAATTAAAATGCAAACCACAAAAATATCGTATTTTAGAATTGGGTACATCCAAAATTGTCCAGGAGCCTCCTATGTTTGCAGTACGGTGCGAAATATATATATATATATATATATATATATATATATATATATATATATATATATATATATATATATATATATATATATATATATATATATATATAATATATATATATATATATATATATATATATATATATATATATATATATATATATATATATATATATATATATATATATATATATATATATATATCAGTCCAACCAAAGTTGCTCAAAATTAGTAGGAGGGTAACGAGGCATGCTAGATCAAAGAATAATTAATTTAACGTTGCCAAGTATAGGTATTTTCTCAACTCTAGGGAATTTTAAAGGTAATAGTTTTATTAGTGCAGCCGATTACTCTTGTCACCGTTAGTATGACAGCAAGATAGCGATTTTTATTCTTGCTGATTCTTGAGATGACAAACCTGCATTTTTAGGAAAAAACACAAGATCCAGCATTTTATTGTAAAAATTACCATAACCCTTAGATTGATGTGGTGTGATAAATTTTTTACTCCTTTTACTTAAATCTTAGTAAGGAATGAAGAATGAAAATGTTTTTCAAAATAATCAAAAAGGCGTGTGATTTGCCTTTTAAAATTATTAATCGATTGCAAAAATAAAAATTAGTGTATTTTATTTAAAATTTAAAAAATTTCAGACCTAGAAAACTATAAACTGAAACGTTGTTTAGTAAATTTTTTAATTTATCATATCCAGTTACCCCTTCGTTCAAAATTTGGGCCTGTATATATATATATATATATATATATATATATATATATATATATATATATATATATATATATATATATAAAGGTAGAAATTCTTTCGGCATAGAGGCTCCTTAATAAATGAAAGAAAAATAAAATATCCTGTAGGTGATTACAAATGATGACTAAGGTTGGTCGTTTTAAAATTACGAGGCCTCAAATATATGGATAACCCGGGTCCAGCCAATCCGATTGTGTTTCACCCTTGTTGGGGATGGTTACAGCGAATGTAGGCCGTAGACACCCTGGAAGTAAACCAGTTACCTTTGAACATCTGTAACATAATACAGCTGAACGTTAGAAGCAACTAGCGCCATCTCGTCAAGTAATTTCAAAACAACCAATCTTAGTATCGACAGGCTAAGATGTTAATGTGCGCATGTAGGTGTATTACGCAAAAACCAGAAGTTGCTTACAACAACACACTTAATGCAAAATGGCTTCCCATTAGTTGACGGATATTGAATTTCGAATGAGCTCTTTTGCCAATTCCAAGTAGGTAACGTGCAGCATGACTAAAAATGTGATTTAAAAAAAGGGGGACACGCAGTATTTTCACCCAACTGCAATATAATAAATAAAAATTATACTTCTTGAGCCTTGTTATAAATAATAATAAAAAGGTCGAAATTCTTTGGGCATAGAGGCTCCTTAATAAATGAAAGAAAAATAAAATATCCTGGTAGGTATGATTACTAAGGTTGGTCGTTTTAAAATTACAAGGCCTCCAAATATATGGATAACCCCGGGTCCAGCCAATTCGATTACACGTGTTTCACCCTTGTTGGGGATGGTCACACCGAATGTAGGCCGTAGACACCCTGGAGAGTAAACCAGTTACCCTTTTGAACATCTGTAACATAATACAGCTGAACGTTAGAAGCAACTAGCGCCATCTGGTAATGCATGTATTGAAGTCATGAAAACTATCATAAATAGAAGAATGATTAGTAGTTCTGCTTAGTTGATCATGTTTGCGCTTTGTAGCCATTTCGGTTTTTAATATACAGGATGGTCAAAAAAGTTTAAAACAAAAGATTAAATTTAGTTACGGACATATTAAAAGAAATGTTTTCTGGTAATCAATTGTGCATATTGAATAACCTAAAAAAACATTGACACTGATCACATGTCTGCTTTCAATCCTGCTGTGAATCCTATGGTGCGTTTTTTTGCTTTGTGACACAATTTCAGCGAAAGTACGATATATCCTCGTTAGGAAGAACTCCTACGCCATGTCGTTTTTGCTGGTTCCAGGTGTTGAATATAAAATAGAGTCTTTTCGTCTTAGTTTATCAGTCGTTTGGAGTTTGTCAAGTATTTTCGTGTGTGTTATTGAGCATCCAAAATAACTAACCTAAACTATTAATATTTGTAGCTAATCAGGACCTGTACCCTTTCAAAAGGTGCGGTGCCTACTCAATAGATATTTGTTAGGCAAACTATTTATGATTGGGTTTTCCACTGAGGGTTATAATTTAAATTTTATTGCGGCCAAGAAATCAACGAATTATTGTGAAACGTACCATACCATATAGAGAAAATCCGAAACTTGCCTATTAAACCTCGTTTATTTTAATTTTCAGTAAAGTTTACTATAACACCAATGTTTTCGATGCGAAAGTTCCCTAACGGTTCGACAGTTAAAAAACAAACGATGAAGAGCGAACTTTTTGTCTTGAGCGAACAGCAACATGAGCCGGGATTAAGAGCGTAATACATCTTTTTACGGGCTGTTTTTAAACCCGCCAGCGTGGCATCGACAAAGAATCTTTATCCTTTTGTGGTCTAATTTTTATTTAACATGAATTGGGCGACTGCCTATTTGCTATTTATGAGTTGGCCGCCCGAGGAGGAAAAAAGTTAAACGACTTTTTCGGTAAAAGACATTGAAAAAGTTTTAATTGATGCCTTAAATTGTTTTAGACAAACTTTTAATGTAACATTTTGGGGATAATAAAAATGTTGTAAAGAAAATTAAAGACAATAAAGGTAATTAGGGATTTTTGGGGTTTCGTACCTCGAAAGGGAAAGTGAATACTCTTTTCTGTGTTCGTCTGTTGGTTACAGACGTTTAACTTAAAAACGACATGACGTAGGAGTTCTTCCTAACGACCACATACCGTATTTTCGCTGAAATAGTGCCACAACGCAAAAAAATAAAAACAGGTTTTTTTGAACCATTGGATTCACAGAAGAATTAACGTGATCAGTGACATTTTTTTTAGGTTATTCGACATGCATAATCAAAAACTTTTTTTGTTAAATATTTCTGTAACAAAAACTTTTTTTTGACCATTCTGCGTATTAAACACCGAAAAGGCTACAAAGCGCAAACGTGATCAACTGACCAGAACTACTAACCATTCTTCTATTTATGATAGTTTTTACGACAACAATACATGTATTACCCGAACTTCCCGCATTCTTCGTTCCTTTATTCCTAGAGTGTCAAGACTATGGAACCTGCTGCCCGCAGAAGTTTTTCCTTCTCCTCCCAATCTCAAAAATTTAAGTCCCTTGAAAAACTCCTCTCACCACACGAAACACCCACGGTACGTTAGTATTAGGCATCAGCTTCGTGGACTGTCCCAAGATAAAAAAATTTACCAGTATGGAATAATAAGAAATTTTGATAATTTTTAATTTTTTAAATAATTTTCATACCTTTCTCCCAACAATTTTTTTTAAGGAGGTTATTATTTAGACAGGTCTTCCAAACAAATATACAAATATATGTTTGTTCTCGCATTTCTTCAAAATTATGGATTGGATTGTGACCATTCTTTTTTTACTGGCTTACATTTACTTTTACTTGAAAAACCGAAAAGATTTGATCAAAATTGGTTGGGTATTTTTTAATGTATGGACATTTTTTTTTATCTTGGTACAGTCTACGAAGGCTGATGCCTAAGTAATAACGTACCGTGGGTGTCTTAAGTGTGGTGAGAGGAAGTTTGTTCACACAGGACTTAAATATTTGGAGATTGGGAGGAGAAGGAAAAAAGCGGAAAGTTCGGGGCCTCTGTAACTAAACTGTAAAAGGATGCATAAAAATTGCACTACGTGTTGATTTGCTGGAAGCTGCGAGAGAGGGAATTATAACGGCCAACTTCTCTGAGCAGAAGCCGAGAAAATACCTATGATAGGGCGACAGATCCCCTACAGCTCGACGGTGGGCAAGAAGAGGAAGCTTTTCTGTAAGCGTAGGATCATTAATAAGACGAACGGCTCTTCTTTGAATGGAGTCCAGAATGCAAAAGTTTTGTGGGGGATGCCATTTCCAGACATGAGAACAATATTCTAAAGAGGGTCTAATTTGGGATACATACAGAGTGTACAGATTGGAAGAAGAGAAATACTTTCTGACCCAAAAAAGGAATCCAAGCTTTTTTGAACCTGCCGAGGCTATGGATGTAATGTGCTTGTGCCAGTTGATGTTATTCACAAAAGTAACGCCAACAAGATTAAACGACTCTTTGTTCCGCAGAACTTGGCCGCTCATAATATGTAACGGATGAGCATTGGCAGACTTTTTTCGCGACAGCGAACCTTGTTTTTGAGGCATTAAACAAGTTTTTTTGCGCTCCAATCCAAGATAAGTTTGAGGTCTTGTAAAAGAGATATCTGCATTGACACGCGCTTGTTTTCCAAATCAGCATTACATGGTGGCTAAGAAATTGAATACTAGGTGGAGGGTATTATCGTCAGCAAAACTATGAATGGGATTGATTGTGGAAGAGAGAACATCGTTAATGTGTAGAAGAAACAGCGTGGGTGCCAGCACTGAGCCCTGGGGCACCACAGCATTAATTTGGTAGAAGCTGAAAGAATGACCATCTACAGTAACTGATATACGTCGATTAGAAAGAAAACTGGAGAGCCAAGAGCAAAGCTTTGGTGGAAGACCGTAAGAATTAAGTTTGTTAAGAAGCTCGTCTGCCAGACCTGATCGAAAGCTTTGGATATGTCAGGAGCAACGATCTGGGATTTACCAAGAAACTCAAGGGACTTGTTCCAGTTGTGTGAGACAAAAGAAAGAAGATCAGCTGTGGATCTTCTGTGACGGAATCCATACTGTCTATTAGATCTTACATGTAATTGTAACGGAATGGCTTACTGATACGACCTATGGGTGCGGTGTCAAAGAGAAAACATCATAAAACCTTTGTCAAATTCTAGTGCATGTAGATATTTACAACAAAACTATTATTACTTTTACGTTTAAATGACTGCAAAAAAACTTAACCCTAAAATCTGAAATAATATTTTTTATATACCGGGTGGTGCATTGTCGGGCAGGCTATAGGAAATTCCATGTAATTTTTAATGGGGTCAATTATTGGCTTCCCTAATTATTTTTTAGAAAAATTTTATTAAAGTTTATTAAAGAGCATGCAACTCTAAACCTTTAGATTTTTCGGTTACATCGTTTGCGAGTTAGATGCCAATATAGTTTTAAAAATTGTTACTTTATTAATGTCTTATATTTATGAACAATAATAAAAATACTAATTAGTTATGAATTAACGTTATCATTTTAAAATTTAGTGCTTAATCATTATTAAAAAACCGTTCAGCGAAAAGATTAAAGTTGTATTTATGCAGACGAATTAAGTTAAGTCATACTAAACTAAAGTAACAAATCTTAAGAACTATGGCATTGACAATCTTTACATGCTTCAATAAATTATTAATACTATTACAAATAAGATGTGGTAAATAAATTTAAGATTTAAGAAAATTTTCAAATATTCCTTCATTAGCTGCTAAATAATAACCCAGATGTTCATAAAATTGTCTTCTTACATTGGCTAGCTGGTAAATTAAAATTTTATTGCATTCTGCAGAAATAGCATTTTTTAACTCATCTAGATTTGTCTAATTTTTACTCTTCTATATCTTGCTTTTTAAATGGCCCCGGAGGAAAGTCATTTGGCGAAATATCAGGACACATGGCTGGCCAAATTATGGTGTAATGTAGGCCATAACATTTCCATTAAAAGCATAGTGTAGATATTCCCGAACAGCCAGGGAATTATGTGCCGGGGAGCCATCCATTTGGTACCAAACTTCCTGATTTTTCCTGGAGGTATCACTTAAGGTGAAATTTATTTTTCGAGTAGTTCCAAATAATAAACTGCATTTAAATTTATGTTAAGAAAAAATGGTCCAATAATACGTTGTCCGAAAATCCCTGCCCAAAGATTTACTTTCTGTGGTTATTGCGTCCTCGTTTTGACAAATCTATGTTGGTTTTCTTTAGTCCAGTATCGGTTATTTTAATGATTGGGTTTATTGTTTAACGTAAATGTGCATTCATCAGGAAAACAAGTTTAAAAATTCACTGTCCACGTTTGCCCTCTCCATCAAATCAAAGCAAAATTTCTGCCGTCTTATTTCATCCCGATCCCAAAGCCCTTGATGTCTTTTATATTTGTAGAAAGAGTATTTATGCCGTTTCAAAATTCGGAGCGCTGTTAAGTGATCTTTTCCTATGATATCCTGAAGTTTTCTTGTGCCCACCTTTCCTTTATTTTCTTCCACGTGCAATAAAAATTCCAAGTCTCTATCATGTCTTACATTTTCTTTTCTTTAATATTCCCTTGCTTTATATTCATTTATTACTATGCTTTTGGTCTCAAATGTTTTGATGGTCCTATCGATTATTGATTTTTCGGGTATCGGTCTATTCGGATATTGAGCAGCAAATATGTCTGATACCTTTTGGTAACTATTTTCTTGATAGTACCATTTAATTATCAATACTTTTTTTCAGTAGTGGTTAATCTTTTCGCTGTACGATTTTTTGATAATGATAATCCACCGAATTTCAAAAGAACAACGTTAATTTACAACTAACTGGTATTTTTATTGTTGCTCATAAATATTAAGCGATAGTAAAGTAACAATTTTTAAAAATATATTGGCATCTAACTCGCAAACGGTGTAACCGAAAAATCTAAAGTTTTTACCGTGGACGTAGATTTGTATGCTCTAGAATAAGTTTTAATATATTTTTTCTTCCAAATAATTAGGCAATCCAATTATTGACCCCATTAAAAATTACATGGGATTTCCTATATCCCGCTAGACCAGGGGTCTCCAAACTACGGCCCAAGGGTCACATCCGGCCCGCGGACAGATTTTGTCCGGCCCGCGGAGAGCTAGCATACTTGAAAATACCTTTTAGAGAACAAATAATTTTTATAGCAAATTAAATTTAGTTTACTGAAGTATTCTAATTTTATGTTGAATAATTATTAATATGACATCTACATTGATATGGTCATGGGCTAACTCCGCTAACTCATAACATTCTTGTAGGCTTATTGTTATTGTTTTTGTGATAAGTTGGATAAAGAAACACAGAATTGTAATGAGTAAAGCCATGATAATATAGAAAATTTAACTTCAGTATATAATAACTAACAAATTATTGAAATGAATCCAACTAACATTTTATACATTTTAAATAATCACATAACTTATAACAAACATAATGACATATGAAATACTAATGAGATTTATGTAATTGATATTTTCCACTGACAATAGTTTGTAGTTGTGGACTAATTTTACTTGTACCAATTATTAAAAGAGATTTAAGATGCTCATCAGTTAATTTCGATCTGTAAACATTTTTTGTGTACTTCATTTTGGAGAAGGTTTTCTCACACAAATAAGTAGTACCAAAAACAGAAAACAGACCACGAGCAAATTTGCAAATTATCAAATTGTTCAGTGGAAGACTCTTATAAAATTCCAACAAAGATGAGTTTTGATATTTGTTCTTATATCACTGCATTGTAGATCAATCATTTCCATTTGAAGTTCCGGGGCTATGGTTTCAATGTCAGTGTCAAAAGGATTCTGAAAAATCTTAATTTGATTCGCAATGGCATCAAAGTCCGAGAAACGAGTATCAAAATTTATCTTCAAAACACAGTTTCGATTGCAAAATCGATAGGAAACTCAGTCTCAGTAGTGTGGCTGAATATTTCAATGTTTTAAATGTGAAAAACATTTACTTTGTAGTTGTGATTGAAACAGTCTCAATATTTCTTCCGGAATGATTTTGATATTAGTGTATAAATCAGGAAGATGCTGGTTTTCTCCTTCAATCCCAAATTCAGTTCGTTCACATGTTTTGTTAAATCAACATAGAATGCTAACTTCCACAGCCATGCGTTATTTTGTAATTCAGTAAGAGGGCGATGCTTTTCATTCAAAAAATTTCGATCACTGCTCGAAGTTAAACGCTGAAGGACTTCCCACAACAAGCCAGCGTACGGCAGTATGATAAGGTGTCAGTTTCTCCAATCTTTCAATAAATTGTCGGAATTGTCGGTGATTCAGCCCAAAAGATCGATAAATTAACAGTTGATGACTGGTTTCAGAACGTCAGACATATCCAAACATTTTCCGCACAAAGACTGTTGATGAATGATACAATGTAAGACTAATGGTTTTGAACCACCGTCATTTTCTAAGCTTTGACACAAGAGCGACCACTCCTTTATCTTTCCCACTCATGTTTTTGCCTCCATCAGATGTAATACATTTCAAGTTTTTCCATCGAAGGTTCTTTTGATTAATGGCCATTTCAACTCCTTTAAAAATATCTTCAGTAGTTGTGCCATGAATACTATACATATCAAGGTTCTTCGTGCACTTCATGCTTTTATCTACTCCTCGAATATAAATCAACACCTGAGCAGTATCTGACACATCCGTTGACTCATCCAAGGCCAAAGAAAACCACTCAAAATGTCCATTTTTGTCCAACAGTTGAGAGGATATATTTTCAGCGATGTTTTTTACCCTTCGAGCCACAGTGTTTGCTGACATACTGACAGTTTTTAATAAATTTACCTTTTCAGGGCACATTTCTTCGGCTCCCTGCAATTATGCATTCTTTGATCATTTCTCCATCGGTGAATGGTTTTCCACGTTTTGCAATTTCAAGAGTCACACGAAACCCTGGCACGAGTTGCAGCCTCTTGTTCAGTTTTGAGTTTTGTAAATGAAGATTGCTGGATTTCAATCCGCGCTGCATAGTTTCGAATTTTTCTGTCCGCAAACTTCCTGTATATTTTGAGTAATTTTGAAAATGTTTTGTTTCATAATGACGTTTAATGTTATATTCTTTGAGAACGGCTATGCTTTCATTGCAAATCAAACATAGCGCCTTGTTACGGGACTCAATTACGAAATACTGAATGTTCCACTGATCTTTGAATTTTCTGCATTCACTATCAATTTTTCTATTCTTTTCCATACTACTAATTCACACACAAAAGCAACAATTCAAATCAAAATACTGTTATAAAGATGTCTTAAACTTAAACACGCACAAACACGTTTTAAGGAGGTATGCAATATTTATTTAACAACAGTGTCATAGGAACTGACTTGTGGTTGCCCACTAGCCTTCTTATATTTTCCCAATTACTGCCATCTAGAAGTGAGTGGAAGACACCAGAACTTTCTCGAACCAACGAGATTATTCTGTACGTGCTATTAGCGCCATCTGTTAGCGATAGAAGGTACTACCTATTTCGGCTTGTGTCCACCAGCTGTCGTGTCACGTTACTCCTCATGGCTCGTACTCTACGACTAATCTAGAAATTACAGATAATGACAGGAAAATTAATAATATGCAGTGTTGCCGTTTTTGCGGACTTTAGTCCGATTTGCAGCCTTTTTAAACGTTGTGTACTTTTCGGACTTTTTTTCATCAGTGGACTATTTCACTTTTACCACCGGCAACAATGATAATATGGTTTTGGCCCTCGGAACTTACTGGAGTAACAGTATGGCCCTAAGGCGGGAAAAAGTTTGAGACCCCTGCGCTAGACAATGCACCACCCGGTATTTTTTTTGAGGTCAGTGCCAGCATTAAAAAAAAATAGCTACCAAATTAAAAAAAAAAAAAGATTAAAGGTTGTTAGGTAAAATGTATTTTCAACTACATTTTGTATCTGATATTTCGTTCTTATTTAGATTAATTAGGTTTCAAAAAAACTTTAGGCCCGTAATTTGGGTCGTACCTACTTTTGATTTCGTTTTTGTTGAATAATTTAGTATACCCATATACAGGGTGTCCCAGAATATGTGGGCAATCTCTCGAAATCTGATAGAAAACCTAAAAATATTATGAGTTCCCATAAACTTTTTTTTAACGACCTTCACCTACGGAGATATAGGTACATAACGAGCGCCACTGAAAATCTTTTTTTTTTTAATAACTTTTAAAATACTAGGCGTAATTTAATATTTTTTAAATATAAAGTTTCCCTTCTTTAGTGGTCCTCTTTGTGTGTCTTATACTAAAAGTCATCCTGACGGATCCCAGGATGTGAAGCGTGTGTCCCTGTCCATATGTGTTTAGGGATTTTACATATTAGAGTAAACTAATTAGATTCGTGGCCAAAACACATAGTATGTAAGACCAAACAGCCCAGATTAAAAAAAAAAAAAGTTACTAGATAAGTCTTCTTAAAATAAACCCATTAAATCATATTTGGCTTATTTTATCAGGTTTGATCTCTTGATTTTTTTTAGTCCGACGTACGGTTTTCACCTAAGAAAAATTAAATATAGTTTTTTTTGCATGGTGATATTGTTTACCGATATTGTTATGATGATGTAGAGAAACGGTTTTTATTTTTTTAACGAAAACCGTGCATTGGATTTAAAAAAAAAATCAAGTAATCAACTATGTTTAGAAATGATTGAAGATTTCAAAAATAATTTTAATTGTAAGATAAATCAGTGGCGTACCATCAATGTCTGCCAAAATAGGCAGATCAAATTCCGTACGAACGCCACTAATGGACAGGGCCGTATCTAGGTATGACCGCGCCCTTGGCGGGGCTTAACATTTGCGCTCTTTTCCTCAGATTCCGGGGTATTTGCGGGGGTATGAAATACCAACCACCGAAAACGGGGAGTTCAAGGATTTTTTCCGGAAATTTTAGAAAATTAAAGTGCAAAGATGTAGATTTAAAGATTTTTGATTCGAGAATTTCGTTTCTTTTAAATGCCAGTTTTGTGGTGGAATTTGTGTCAAACTCTATATTTTCTTTATATACAAATATTAGCTTATTATTTAAAAGAGACATGATTTATATAAAACAACTGTTTGTATCTGACTGAAAGAAGGGGAATGTGAATTAAATATACATCCGCGGATGACTAAATTTAGAATAAATTTTCTTAACAATAAAATAATAGTTACAAAAGTATTGTTCATAGCAGGCCTACTAAAACGTAACATTTATACTTTAATAAATTAAATAATATGCAACAAAATTTTCGATTAAAACCTTATATTACATGTATTTACATATACTATTTGAAATCTCTGCTTTGAAACATGTAGAAAAGATTTTAATATATATACATATACAAAATATATATATATATATATATATATATATATATATATATATATATATATATATATATATATATATATATATATATATATATATATATATATATATATATATATATATATATATATATATATATATATATATATATATATATATATATATAGGTGGGAGTAGTCGTGACTGACTAGTTAAGAAAAAATATTTAAACCAGGAGGTTATTTGGTGGTGCAGTGATAAAATTAATGGCCAATTTTAAGGATGAATTCTTTATTGAGTTTGTCAAGCTTTCAAGGACAGTTTGTTCCCTTCCTCAGGACATCCGCAAAACAATTTTAGGTTTTACAAATTATCCCTAAAATATGTTATCTAAAGTTATCTTACCAATGCGAATTTCTTAATTAAACAGGAGATTCAAATCAGAAAATGGCAGAAACATCTTACTCAAAAATCAGACATAAGATGATGTTTTACATCATTTTTAACTTAAAAATCTAATTACATGGGGAAAATCTTGTTATAGCGATTTTCTTTAATAGTTACATGGCTGAAAAAAAACGTAACGGTGTTAATCGTCAAAGAATTTTTTTTAAACCCCCCCGACTGGCATCACTGAGCGACATCTGTCACCTGTCAGCTCCCAGTGGTGCCAACCAATGGGTTCTTTCAAAAAGTCAATCTGAATCGATACTATTCAAAAGTATGCTACCAAAATTACTTTCTCTCCATCCACATTTTTATAATTTAGTTACTAGAATTTTGACAAAAAAACATGGCAATCTAGTATTTTTTGTGAGATATATTGTCAGTTTTAGCTTGATTATCATTATTGGACTTGTTTTAATAATATAAATTAAGAAAAAAGGAAAGAAAAAACAAAAAGAATTGAAACAAAAAGGAACAATATTTCTCTCATTTGTTCATTAGGGAGAATTTGCAAGGAAACTATCATTCTGAGACAACAAGCACCGATTTTTGTGATGAGAAAGTATATTGTTATAAATTATAATTTATTATAAATATATTTTTCATGGCCGATTTTGCGCCCTTCAGATAGCTGCGCCCTTGGCGGGCGCCCATCTCGCCACCGCCTAAATACGGCCCTGCTAATGGAAACCAAAAAAAAAGTGGTACACTAAAAAATGCTTCTTGATACATAGTACATGTATGGCAAATTTCATAAAATATCTAAGGTAGTATTATAGATATTAGTAATAAATTAATTATATTTAAAAATTTTACCATCCTGTATCTCAAAAGTTAAGACGTTTAAGACATACGTTCATAAGAGTTGCCGTGAGACGAGATGAGACGAGATAAAGCCTTGTGTGGTCTCGTCTCGAAATTTCGAGATAATATATTTCGAGACGAGACGAGCCAAGGGTCGAGACGAGACGAGACAAACATTTGTCTCGTCTCGTCTCGTTTTGTCTCGAGTTGTTTTTGTTTATTTTAATTAAATTAATTTTAATATATAGTGCATTAGTAATGTATAGGATAATTTCAATAAAAAATAGTTCGGAAGTTTAAGGAAAATGCTTGGACCCGGCGATTTTAATTTTTAGGTACATGTTACACATTTTTTAAACTAATTTTTATGACAGCACAGTGCACAAGGTGGTGATAAAGAAACATATTTTTTAAATGGAACACACATATTTTATCATTAGAAATGTTCATTCTCAAATTTTTTTACGAATTTTTAACTTTTTCCATAATAATTAAGTATACCCAAACTATCTTAAAATATTCTTATACCTACCTAACTTTCTGGTTATAGAATATAAAGTAGGTAAAGGCATTTCTAGAATTAAATAAATAGAATCCAAAACTGTAAAAATGTGAGTAGGTATAGGTAGTCTATTTTAAATTTAAAAAAATTACTTTTGTAGCACCCTAATACTTTATGGACGTGCCCTGACTAATTCAAAATATCGTTAAAATTTAACATACGATTTAACCATATACCTAATACTTACATAAGCACATTATTTACAAATCTTATATTCAAGACATTAAATTACTTACTTCTCGCCATCGTTGACTCACCCCGTAAGCTATACACCTACAGACTAATTGCAAAATTTGCTGCAAACTGGTATGTATTTTAAGAAAGATGCATTGGTTTTAGTTTAAATTAAAACGTTTTAAAACATAATAGCGGCATATCCTCAACTAATAGAAAAACATGCAAAAATAACCCTCTGCATAGGCACCTAATGGAAAACATTTAAAATAAACCGTAGAAGAAAAATACTTAAAAAAGCCCGTATTATGATGTATCTCCTTTTTGGAACACCCTGTATAAATGCTTATATTTTTTTTATAAAACGCCTTGTAAAATAAAAGTTGACGTGATTAAGGTTTTCTTAAAATTGTGTAGTTTTCTCAAAAAATTGGTGATTTCAGACTTTACTGACACCCATAATATGCAACTAAAAATAAAATAAATTAAAATTAAAATATTTAAAAAAAATTTAAAATTAAAATATAGAACATATAAGTGACATAAAAATGTCCACAAAATAGAAAAAAAATCTAAAAGATAATATAACATAAGTCATAAACTTTATTACAAAACACAGGTAAAATGTTTTCTAGAAATGTTTCTTATAATTATACAGGGTGTTTGAGCAATAGTTTTACGATCTAACAGCAGTTAGATCTTGAATAAAAAGTCTCTATAAACATAAGTCTGAGAATGCATCGTTTCGAAATTGTACATAATTTTTTAAAACAGTTATTTTGATCAAACAACTTAAAATACAACTTTTTCGTTATTTGAGTTTTTTTTGAGAGACTCCTTCTTTTCAAAAGGGTACAAAAAATGAATCGGTTTTAATTTTTTTCTTAAAAGCAAAGCATTTAGGGAGAATATTTCACGAATCAAAAACGTAAAGTTTATTAACTAAAAATTAAATATAAATTAAACAAACCGTCATTACTATTTAAAAAATTTGTATTGTGTGGAAAAACCACGTTGCCTAGACGACGTGGAATTTCCGCTGTATTTTTTTCATAATACCACTTCTCTTATGGGAAAATATGTACATGAGTGAAATATTCAAAATAATTAAAAAATAATAAAACCGCAGGGTGATATACTTTTTAAAGCAATTAATTTTAGCTTTTTTTAAACACCCTGTATTTCTAAAACGATGCATTTCTTGACCTATGTTTATAGAAACTTATTTTTGCAAGATCCAACTGATGGCGAAGTTTGTAACACTAACGGCCGAGTGTGATCGCGTTGTTAAATTTAGCAATTTACTTAGCAATTGTTAAAAGTTAACAACGGGTTTAGAATGTTTAACGAAACGTCGATGTCAGTGTTATTCAATAATTTTAGTAGGCAACCTTTCAAAATCTGACATTTTGTTAAACATTCTAAACTGTTGTTTTAACATTTGCTAAGTCCATTGCTAAATTTAACAACTCGATCATCCTCGGCTGTAATTTAAGCAACCTGTATAATTCTTATGAACTAGAAATATATTGTTGGAGATTTATTCAGTTGGTTCCTTAAGTTTTAAGTCTTAAAATTTTTCGAGATGTCTCGTCTTGTCTCGTCTCGAGCTTGTTCGAAGGATTTTATCTCGACTCGTCTCGTCTCGAAATTCGAGGCAAAATGCTCTCGAGACGAGACAAAATGGCTTCGAGACGAGACGAGACGAGATATCTCGTATCTCGTGTCTCGCGGCAACTCTAACGTTCATGTAAAGTTTTCTGCTTAAAATGGATCAAAAAATTGTCTTCGTAAATATTGACATTAAATAAGAAAACACCCTATATTATGACAAAAACTTTACCCAATGAGCTGTTAGTTTAACTGGAGAAAGCATCGATTTGGCATAAGCGTGGCATCATAATCGCATATTCTAAGGTTTTGCCCAGCGATGATTGAACCTCTGTACTCGAAACAATAAAATCCACCAAAACCCGGAAAATGGTTACTACAGATACTATTTTGTCGTAAAGCGTGGCTGCCAAGTATCTTTCTATTTCATTTACTTGATAGTATATTATGATTAAACTTAATTTATTCCTAAAATTACATCAAAATAAGTTTTACTATTGTATTTTAAACTGTGAATAATACAGGGTGTCAAAAAGTCTGGAATATTGCTAATATCTTCCAAGGCTCGTAATTTTTCGACGAAAATTTAGCTGGCAACACAATTTTAAAAAAAGCGTCAGATAAATTTAATTTCACTTTCAAAGTATAAGGGAAAGCCAAAAAGTAGTATTAACTTAGGTTTTTAAATGGAAACCCCTGTATATTTTTATGTATTCGAATAGATCTTTTCAAGCCAATTTCAACGGTATACAGTTTTATTTGTTTATCTGTCAAACTGATCAATTATACGATTTAAAATTTTCGAATAAGCTATAATTTCTACAAAGCATTGAGAGCTAATTTTAAATAGGAACATAAAAACAAAATAAATTATGTAGATGTTTCAACTTTAACAGGTTTTATTTCTTTAAACGACAAGTTTTAATAAACGACCAAAAACATAATTCCAAACTGAAATTTTACAAACGGGAACACGTCTTGCAGTAACAATTAGATTACACTACTTTATCAAATGTTCAAATTGTCTGCCATTGAAAACTAGACAATATCCAAGCCTGTCCCAAATTCTCGTAACAGGTTATCAAAAAATATTCCAACGAATCTCACGCATTTGATTTCTAATTTTTATTTTTAAGTGATCAATGTTTTCCGGCCTATCTTTATAAACTTTATTTTTTAAATCCCCCCCCAAATAAAAGTCAAAGGTTTAAATCCGGAGACCTGGCAGGCCATTCAATAGCGCCCCTTCTCCCTATTCACCGATTTGGAAATTCTCGGTTCAGGGAAATGACGCACCTGCAAACCAAAATGTGCGGGAGCACCATCTTGTTGGAACCAAATGTCTCTTCTATTTGGATATAGGATTTCTAACTGTGGAATGACATGTTCACGCAATAATTCCAAATAAAGTTCTGATGTAAGATTTCCCGCAATAAAAAAATGGTCCGATAATATTATGACCTATGATACCTGCCCAGACATTCACTTTTTGTGGTCTTTGCGTGTGTGCTTCGGCCATCCATCGGGGATTGACTGCAGACCAATATCTACAGTTATGTCTGTTGACAATACCATGAAGCATAAACGTAGCTTCATCAGAAAAGAGAATATTTTGAGAAAAATTATGTCAGCATTGCCCCCTCCATCATAATTTCCCGAACTCTGCACGTCTATCGAAATCATCCTCTGTAAGTTCCGAACCAAATGAATCTTAAACGGACGAATTTTTTCACTTCCAAATAAATTTTTGACAGACTGGTAACATTATGATCCAGTCCATATTGGCGAAGCGATTGAGTGGGATTCTGTTGAACATGCAGTAAAATATCTATTGCCGTATCACCACCAGTAGCTGTTTTTTGGTCGGCCCCGATTTGGGTCTGTGATTTAAATTCCCGTTTCGTTAAAAATTTTTTAGCAATTTACTTACAAACGATTGAGTAATTGCGGGTCGATTCGGATAAATATGATTAAATAAATCACCACTTCTGCTTGTGATCTCTTGCGATCACCGTATCCAATCATCATAAGTATCTCAATTTTCTCTTTTTCAGTTAAAGCCATGTTCTACTAATTAAAATGACTACTGTTGTAATTAAATTTGACACAAAATGTCTTTAAGTCAACTGACATTAACAGATAAGTACCTGTATAGGCCGGAAAACATTGATCACTTAAAAATCAAAATTAGAAATCAAATGCGTGATCAGTTTGACAGATAAACACATAAAACTGTATACCATTGAAATTGGCTTGAGAAGATCTATTCGAATACATAAAAATATATAGGGGTTTCCATTTAAAAAACCTAAGTTGATACTATTTTTTGGCTTTCCTTATACTTTGGAAATGAAATTACATTTATCTGACGCCTTTTTTTAAAATTGTGTTGCCGCTAAATTTTGTCGAAAAATTAAGGCGGCTTGGAAATTTTCAATATTCCAGACTTTTTTGTATTTGTTATATTTATTACCATAAAGTATAACACAGAAAAGTAATGATGTCACAATACTTTTTTCTTTTTGAACAGCTACTAATAAAGGCGCGACAACGTGACAGCGTGACAACAGCGGATTTTTCGTAGAAGCGTACTTCCGCCACCTTCAGCTTCGCTCATGGATTCTAGAGAAGTAAGGATCACCCTCCTTTATGGCTGTTTTACTCAAAAGTGACCCTCACTAGGAGGCGCTGGTGTAGCTTAGGGAACCAATGAGAACCAATGACCTTAACCGCAATAAATAAAGAAAAGTTTTAAAACGGCCCTCTGGACCACAACGCCATTTGCAACTGGAGGGCCATTTTTGTAACACAGAGTGGGTAATCCTTTACCTCTCTAGAATCCAAGGCTTCGCCCGACAGATGACACATTCAATATGGCGTTTTAGTTTAAATATTTTTTGTTGTTTGGGCAATTTTTGTGACAATTGTATAAATTTTAGTTTTGTGTAAGTACTTTTAATAAATTAAAATGGTAAGGCAGTGCCAAGTGTGTCAAGTGACGAATATGATCCTGGATTATCATTTCACAAGTAAGTACAAACTATGCTTGTACCATTCTATCTCCAATAATAAACAAAAACATGTTGGCCGCAGCTCTCGATTGCGTTTATGAATTAAATGCTTTCTCTATCTATGATGTTAGCTCATTGACTTTACCAACCATAATATTTTATTTCTCGTAAACAGTTGATTTTATGGATGTTAATAAAGAATATATTTATTTTAGTTTAAGGTTAAAGCTTTTTAAAATAATATTGTTGATTGTTTATCACACAAGGCGTTAAAAAAATTGCTGATATTGTGTCAGAGCTAGTCTATCCCTGGCAAACTAAATAAGCCAAATATAATTTAATGGATTCATTTTAAGAAGACTTATCTAGTAAACTTTATTTTAAAAAGATAATAAATTGCGCCTAGTATTTTAAAAGTTATTAAAAATAACAATTTCCAGGGGCGTCCGCTATCTACCTGTATCTCCGTAGGAGAGGGTCGTAGGAAAAAAGTTTATAGGAACTTGCCATGATATTTTTAGGTTTTTTTTAGATTTCGACAGATTGTCCACATATTCTGGGACACCCTGCATAAAACATATTATTTCAGAATTTTAAGTATTTTGTTTTTAAGCTTATTTATTTATTTTTTAATTTAACTTTTTATTTAGCTTTTAAACATAAATATATAATAAAACGATTTTACCTGGGCAAAATATTGTGTGCCTTCTTAAATAATAAGAAAACTAACCAAACCTGTTTACCACAAAGATCCCCGCGGGAATTATCTTTAAAAGTTTAGCAAAAGTTTTTCAGTTTTGAAAGGGAGTAGATTTGTTTTTGACATGTGTGTTATTAGGGTCGATGTTAAAGTTAAAAAGTTGCAGATAAAAATAAAATAATGGCAGAATTGTAAAGAATTTTTGTATGTCTGAAAAGGCTACAGTTCTGATGGTATTCTTTTTACAAGACCTTTAATGTAAAAAAAGTAAGTTTTGTCGCATTTCTTGAAAATAATGAAATAATCAATTAAAGAAATCCATCTCGTCAATGATTTTTATTTATAAAAAAAGTTAGCTTTACAAAATCTAGACTTAAAATACTGAGTCATCCAACAAGGACTGAACAGCACCATTGTGAACCATAAAGGATAAATTCTAGTGTAGCATATTTTGGACAAAATAAAACATTTTAAAATATATTTAAAACGTGCCCTAGAAAATACTCTTTAAATGAACAAAACCAATTTTAATTATAACAAGGTCAAGATTGTTTTAAAAAACATTTAATCAATAAAAGTAGGACGTGATTCATCGCTAAATTATCAAAACAAGTCAACAAAGTTCTAATACCAACATCAACATCAAGTTTTATAATTCACCGGCTCCCCTTTCCCCGAAGTAGTTTAGTGCCCCATATGGTGAAGATCTCAATAAAGTGTTCCATAGTATAGTACCCGTAGTATAAGGTGCCACAAGCAGCCGACTGACAGTTTACATTGTCCCTAGGGTTGAAAAACCCGAACATTTGCCACATATGGTGAAGGCGCCGTTCCTGTTCCCAGTGCCCTCGTATATCAAAAAAACATTACCAAATATGGTGGAAGTGCTGTTCCTGTTCTTGTTTCTAGTGCTCCTCAGGTTACAATGCGGTATATGGTTAAAGCGTCCCTTTTTCCCTTACTTCCAGAAGTAGCAGAAGTGTGACATATAGTGAAAGTGTCACAGTCAGATGTGCAGTATCCAAAGTAAGGAAGAAGAAAAGTTTAAACTGACAGATCCGCAGTGTAGCTACAAGAAGCTAGCAGTGTGAAGAGATTAAAAAGCTAGCAAGGGTTTTAAAAGCCACAGCTCTGTTATGGGAGAGCAAAGAAAATATATCGTCGTACCTTTAGAAGTAGAAGGAATGCCATATGTCTACCATACGTTTGCCACGTATGGTGGACGATGAAGAGATTAAGCAGCGAGATGCTATAGAAGTACCAAAGCGTAAAGCCGAAGCTCCATTATTGAGAAAGCAATGGAGATATGCCGTCTTGGATAGTGGAATGCAAGACGATTTAGCGGTGTTAAGAAAGTTCAGGTTATAGTTAAATTAGTGTTAGAGCTAAAAGTAGTACACTTAAGCCAAAGAATTAAGATATTTTAATGGAAAGAAAATGGAGAATACGTGCTGTTGATAACAAGTTTTAGAAAAGTTACAAAACAAAGTTGCCGATCTTCAGGCAGGGGTAAAAAGGCTTGAACGCCGTGCAGTTGGAAATTGAGAAGCGACGGAACAAGCAGCCTTAATGTAAATGGTCCTTATCGATGGAGAGACAAGTGAAGACTGCAAATTTCTGACGACCATTTTTGGTAGATCGATATGAAGGTAGAAAAAATGTTACTACGGACAGTATACAGTACACACCGAATGTAGGCCGTAGGCACCCTTGAAAGCGAAGCAGTCACCTTAAAAAAACTTTATTTCAATAAAGCTGAACATTAGAACCAACTAGCACCATCCCGTGAAGAAATTCCAATACAACCAATCTCAGTACCGACATGTTAAGATGTTAATGTGCGCCATGTAGTTGAATAACGCAAAATATTCAGAAGTTGCTTATACAACACACTTAGTAAAAACTGGCTTTCCATTAGTTCACTGATATGTGAATTTCCAATGAGCTTTTTTGCCAATTCCAAGTAGGTGACGTGCAGTACGACTGAAAACGTGATTTTAAAAGGGGAAAACTGCATTATAATAAATAAATCAAAATTTTTGGGTATTGTTATACATAATAAAAAAAGGTAAACTTTCTTTGGGCGTAGAGGCTCCTTAATTTATTTGGAGGCCTCGTAATATATATAATATATACAGTAACAAAAACAACATTGAACAGCATGTTGCAAACGAACGAAATCTGGCTCTTCAGTGTGCTTATAAAACCATTAAGCTCGCACATATGATGCAAAAATAGCGTGGTACAATGTACAGGATAAATATGTATGTAACATAAGTGTACATTTCTCTATATTTGGCAATGCTGACCACGACTCTATTCAGCGAGTGAAAAACATTAAATATTTCTTATTATATTTATTTGAATATTTTTTTTGTTGCCTATTTTGCTTATTAGATTTATCTTTTGGTACTTCACTACAGCCTTTTACATTAGCTAAATCCATCATAAACGGGTAATTTCTTCTATCCCCTCTTAAGCCCCAGAAATACCTTAGAGGTTTTACAGTGTTTGTGTGATTATCTGTTTTTGTTTGATGTTCTTCAGTTTTTATTTCATACGTTTGTGTATGTTGGGATTCTTTCTGATGAGTCTTGTCCGTTCCGATTCCTTTCGTTTTTTTATTCATAATTTCTTTCTAAAATTTCAAATAAAAATATTAATTATTTTTTAAGTCAAAAGGTTTATTACATAAACTTTTTGGAATACAGGGGCTTTTTTCATTTCACCTGTTTGACAGTAATATTCATTATTAAGCACTGTTACGAATATACTTGTTTATTAAATGCTTATAGAAGCGCACTTTATTTTTATTAGGAATTAAATTTTCTTTGTCAGGGATCATATCTAAAATTTAACAAAAAATTTAACGAAATTCTAGTGTTTGATTAGATTTTTTAGCAATACTTACAAAGGCTATTACTCTCCTTTTATAGTCCCATATATTCCATGAATATTGAAGATCACTCTCTGACTCGTGGAAATGCGTGTCGGTTTGCACTCTTACATTTGTTACAGGGTTACTTTTGGTTTTTCTTTTTTTTTAACGAGCCTATAATCAATTTAATTGTTAACATACATGTTGAACAATATACAAGTTACAGTCTAAATCATTATCTTAACAATGGCCGTTAAATTTTTTTACTTCATACTGTACTGTAAAATGCACTTTAAGATACTTGGTTTTAGTCCGGAAAATGAAATTTTACAGTAATGATAACCTTATTAAAGTAAATAAATAAGTCATGAATATAATTATATTTGATATATATATATATATATATATATATATATATATATATATATATATATATATATATATATATATATATATATATATATATATATATATATATATATATATATATATATATATATATATATATATATATATATATATATATATATATATATTATATAATATATATATTATTTATATAATAAATTATTAATAAATTATATATTAATAATTATTTTATAATAATAATATTATATATATATTATATATATATATATATATTATATTAATACATATTTACTATAAATTATTTGGAATATATATAATTGTATGTATAGTATAATGTATATATGTATAATCAGACCATTCAGAACAAAAGACCGTTTTAACAATCGGATAAAAGATAAAGTTCTCTCTTGCTCAAATAACAGTAAAGCTTTCTGGTCCTTTGTCAAAAATAAAAAACTTTTGCACAAATTCTTTTTCACCCCTAATCTCTGAAGATGGAATTGTCTCTACCTCCAAAGGAAAGCCTCAAAATTGGGGCGCCAAAAATCTTGTTTAGTTTAATGCCTCGAAAACACAGTCATGTTCGCTGTCGCGAAAAAAGTCCCTTATATATGAGCGGCCAAGTTCTGCAAAATAAAGAGTCGTTTCATCTTGTCGGCGTTACTTTTGGAATATCCTCAACTGGCACAAACACATTACATCCATAGCCTCGACAGCTTCAAAAAAGCTTGGATTCCTCTTCCGAGCCAGAAAATATTTTACTTCTTCCAATCTGTACACTTTGTATGTATCCCAAATCAGACCATCTTTAGAATATCGTTCTCATGTCTGGGGAATGGCGTCCCCTACAACACTTAGCATTCTGGACTCCATTTTAAAAAGAGCCGTTCGCCTTATTAATGATCCAAGCTCAAAAGGCTTCCTTTCTTGCCCACCGTCGGCTGTAGGAATCTGTCGCCTTCTATAGGTATTTCACGGCTTCGCCAGAGAATTGGCCATATAATTCCTTTCTGGCAGCTCCCAACAGAGCAACAGGGAGTGCAACTTTTATGCATCCTTTTACAGTTGTTTGAGAGGCCTCGAACTTCCGCTTTCTTCGTTCTTTATCCCAGAGGTCAAACTGTGGGAACCGCTGCCGAAGTTTTCCCTTTCCCCAATCTCCAATATTAAGTCCGTGAACAAACTCCCTCACCACATTGACACCCCGGACGTTATTGGCATCAGCTTTGTAATGTCCAAGATAAAAAATATAAAGTTATTGTTTGGGAATCCGTATAAAAAAAGTACAACTTACACCTTGGTATTAACATGTTGCTTCATGACATCTTCTAGATTAAGAAATTTAATCAAATGTACACACTGCCTGGCCAGCTCAATAGTCTTCATATATACCTTAGAATGACAGAAAAAATGGTTATTTTAAAACAATTAGTAAAAAAAAATAAGAAATAAAATTAAGTACACCTTTAGAAAATTAAGGAATTTTGCTCTTATTTCACAAATAATAGGGTTTAAGATTTTTTTCTTACTCATCTGGAGCCTTTGTGAAGGAGTTGGCACACATTCTAGATGAAAATGCGTAGAATTTCTTCTTGTATTCAACTACACCCAGTGATATGTTTCCTGGTAT
>JAHBCN010003323.1:0-77131 GCA_019359885.1 Listronotus oregonensis | reverse complement strand
TTAAAAGGGGGGACTCGGAGTTAGGAAAGGGGGAAAATTAGTACCCCATTTTCCCCCGTCTTATTGTAATTTTTCAAAAAATTTTAAAAAGTTTATTATTGTTTCAGATTTAATACATAAAAGGGGAAGAGGGAAAAAAGACGGGGGAAAAACCCAAAAGGCCGTAAGAAACGAAGAAATGGGCTACCTCAAGGCTAGCAAAAAAATTTTGAAGTATCTCGATAGACGCTCAAAAGACGGGGGGGAATGAAAAAAAGCTTTTAAAAAAATTAAAAATTTGGGGGGTTTTGGTGTCCAACTTTTAATCCGGAGCAAGAAAAGAATTGGTGCATCACATTTTAGAAAGGAAAAAAAGGTTTTTTTCCCGATTAACTTTACAATTTTTTACAAGGGCCATCAGTTGGCTAACCCCAAATAATATAAAAACAATTTAAATTTTGGGAAACAAATGGCTGGAAAATCATGGTTTTTGCTTTTAGAAAAGTCATCCGGAACTGATAAAAAGGCCCAGAAGAACCCACTTGCTCGAACAGGGGGTTTTAAAAAAATTTAAGGGGCCAAAAAATTTTGAAATTTTTCTAGAAGGGGAAAATTCAAAAAAAAAACCCACCAACCCCGCATTTTAAAGGGGGAAAAATTCCGGCTTTAAAGGTGTGAGAGTAAGAGCCTAAAATATTAAAAAGGGGGAAAGAAGGGTTTGTTTATCACCAGAAAAAGGAGGTATATTAAGCACTGTTGTAATTTGTATGGCGGGGTGGCCCCTTTTCCCCTTTTATTATCTCCCCTCGAAATGAATGAAAGGGGAAAAACCCCAAGGGGGGGCACCACCAGGTACAGGATTTCCTTTGTCATTCATCAGGGTGGAAGCAGTTGATTTTTTAAAAAAGGGGTTTTTAAACATTTCCTCAAAGCGGGCCCCAACTGAAGACGATCCTTTTCCCCCGGATTCTGATGGACAAATAAACCAAGAATTTGATTTTACTAATACTACCCCCCGGCAGTTGAGAAGTTTTTTAAAATAACCCAGGAAGAAAAAATAACTTTTCCAATTTTCCGGGAAAAAAACGAAGTTTACAGTGAAGCCCCCCAAAAACAGTCTATTGCAGTCAAGGGTTTTTGGGGTAAATGTGGCATGAGCCAATAGATCGCCACTTTTTTAAAGACGTTTTTTGGCTGCCGAACAAAAGATGTGGTTCCCCGCACCGGAAAAAAAAACAGAAGGGGGGCCAAAAGGATATCAATATAAGACGATACAACGAGAAAAGTGAAAAGGGTTTGGTCCCCTTAGATTTTTTTTTTTCGGGAGACGATCGCTGGAGGTGCAGAAAATAGTGTTTCTATCTCCCGGGGGGGGGGGGTACTCACCCAACGACCAAAAAAAAACCTCCATCTGAATCACACGTCGATTTTATCTGGTTAAAGTATAAATAAAAAAAGGGTTGAAAAATTTTTTCAATTTAAAAATTGTAGTGGTAACTACAATTTCTTCGGTCATAAAACCCTTTTTATCGTTTTGTAAAAAAAGGGGTTTTTTTGTTAATATATGAACATTTTACTATGGTTAAAACCCCAAAAGGGGGTCCCTATAGCACCAATGGACTGGTAGGTTAACTAAGCGGGGGCAGCTTATTGTACAGAATTTTAAAATTTCAATATCTCAAAAAAAAAAACCCAACCGCAACTTTAGTGGAACTACCAAATAACGAAAAAAAAAGGTTTTTCTGTTTTATTATAGATTATGATTTTGTAAAATTTTTCTTATCTCGCGGCAAATTTGTACGACCACCCAGGCATACCATTTTCCTTTTTTTCTTTTAATTGGAAAGTCCAACTTGACAGGCCCCAATTTTTCCACTTTCTAGTTTTTTGATCCCTTTTAATATCCGACTGTGAAAAAACCCTGTCCAAGAAGTATTCCCTTTTCTAAATCTTAACATTTAAGATACCAACGGACGTTAGTACTTAGGCCCTAAAAAAAAAAAAGGACATCTTAGCAGTCACAAAATTTTTTGTGGGGGGTCAGAAACAATTTTTTTTAAAACTTTTAAATAATTTTTTGGGTGGGGAAAAAAAAAACCGGGTTTTTCTTCCGAATGTTAAAAGGAAAAATTTTGGGGTTCCAGACCACCCAGGCAATGCCTTTTAAAAGAGTCCCCCATACCTAAATGCTTTTTTAAATCCGTGGTATTTAAAATGAGGTAGATACTATTTTTTTTTTTAATCCGCCATTTTGTGTAAGTACAGGGTCTTTGATTATATTTAAAGGGGGTATGGAGCCTCTATTCATAAGGTTAAAACAAAAAATTTTATATAAAAAATTTTAGTTATTTTCCACAACTTTTAAAATTACCAGTAAAAAAAAACGCATTAAAAACATGGAAAAAAAAAGGCAACGCCGACTTTTTTTTTTAAAAAACACCCTGTATATTATGCAATTTTAAAAAGGGAAATTTTTTTCTGATTTAAATATTATTTTATTGATAAAATTGGGGGGAAAGATTTTTGAGATATTTTTGCTTAAATTATAAATAATTTGCAAAAAGTTTCATATTAGCATCAAGAAAGCCATGGGGAAAAATAAAAAATTTTATGTTGCTAAATTTGGAATTTTGGGGGGGGTTTTTGAACCAATAATGTCTGTTTTTGCCATTAAACATTTTCCGCAAGGTGAAGGGGGAAATTCCCCAAAGAATTTTATTTAAAAACTCTGGATCGTGCCATAAACCTAGGTTCACATGGATTACCCAAATATTTTTTAATGTATATATATATATATATATATATATATATATATATATATATATATATATAATATATATATATATATATATTATATATATATATATATATATATATATATATATATATATATATATATAAAAAATATATATATATATATATATATATATATATATATATATATATATATATATTTAAAATCAGAAAAAAGATATTTGTTAAAAGACAATAAAAGGGGGTTTCCCTTTTTTAAAAAGGGGGTTTTTCATTTTTCCATTGTTTTAATGCGATATTTTTTTATTTTATAATTTAAGAAGATGGATGGGGAAAAATTAAACTTTAATAAAAACATTTTTTTTTTCTTCAAAAAAAAAAGGCTCCAGATGCAAGGGGAAATATAATCAAACACCATGTACGGGATGTTTAAATTCCTAACCCATTTTCCCCATAGCTACGGAAGCAGACCTCTTTTTGCAAATCAATAATCCTTGAAAACTTTATTTATCTTTTTTTAACTTTAATTAGCTTTTTTTCTAAAAGGGTATAAAACCATTTTACATTATTTTAAAGCCAGAAAAAATTTCAAAAAACCCCCGTTTACTAATTAAAAGCTTCGAAAAGCATTTTTTAATTACCTGAAATACGAAATTAATTTAATTCCTATTAAGAGTTTAATTTAAACGAGGGCTTTTTCGTAGAAAAAAAGGGGGCGATCTGCTGGAAATTAAAAACTAATGAGTATTTTTTTGTTATAATTTTTTTACCAAACAGATATTAATTTTTTCAAAAAATTTTTAACAAACGCAAATTAAAGGGGAATTCGGTGATACGTGTTTAAATTTTTTTTTAAACATGATTGAAAATTAAGGGTGAGCCAATAATTAAACTTCAAAATGCGCGAAGGGGTTTTAAAAAAAGAACCCCAAAACCCCCTTTTGTTTTTTTTTTTTAGTCAAAGAAAAATTTGAAAAAAAAAGGAAAAAAGATTCAAAAATACTTAAATAAGAAAAAGGGATAAAACTTTTTTTAAATTATTTTAAACATTAAGGTTTTTTTTAAGTCCTTTTAACCCCTAGCTAACTTTTGAGTTATAATTTGTTTATGATAAGTAGTTTATTTTATAGAACCTAAAATTTAAAAATTAAAAGGGAAAAGGGGAAACCCAAATTTTACTTTTTTAAAAAGCTTTTTAAAAAATTTCAAAACGCTAAAAAACTAAAGTATCTAGTTTAAATTTAAAATTTTTTTTTTTACCGATATTTCCCCAATCACCTTTTGATCGGGGGGTTATAACCATAAGATTGTAAAAATTATTAAAAAAAAAATTAATAATTTATTTTTGTTTGTCGTGACTTAGTTTTTTTTTTTTCTGAATTTATAAAATTTTGTTTTGTAAAATATGTTTATTTCATCAACATTCAGCGTTATCCCATATAACCAATATATGAAACAAAACCAAATTAAAAATAATTTTTTTGGATTCCCCCTGAATTTTATCACCTAAAAAAAAAAAATAATAGTTCCATTAGTGTATGAAAAATAAGCTGATTCTTTTTTTTTTTATTTTAAAAACCCATCTTTTATAGAAAAGAATTTTTCTATATTTTTCAGTTAATTATGCACCAGTAAGATATTTTTAACTTGAGCTTTTTTTTCACAGAACTTTTCAGAATTCTGCCAATTGGTAATTTTTTTTGGTGAAATTGGTATTGGGGACAAAATGACACAAAAGCGGTTTTAAAAAGGGGGCACCAAACGCTGGAATAGACAGGTACAACGGACATAGCACCTTTTTTTCGGATCCCACGAACTTATCGCGTTATTCTCCCCAAGAGATATTTTTTTAAATTTAAATCTCCTAAAGAGGGAGAGCCAGCGCCCAAAAAAAAGTTTGAAACTTTTTAAGGCTAATTTTTTTTGGGTTTATTAGAATGGTTGCGTACACAAACATACTGGGAAAATAAGCGAACCTTTTGAACAGGTGACTCAGGTGCGCTATCAAAGGTGTCAAATTTTGGGGGAAGAAATGAATTTACTAAGGGGGGAAAAATTTTTTCAACCCCTTTATATTATATAAATAAAAAATTTTAAAAAGGGCAGTCACGAATATGGGGGGGAGAGCTGGTCCTCAGTTTTGGGGCCCCAAAAATTTTAAAAAAAAAAAAATGTGCAATTTTTTTACTACACTTTAAAATTTTTTAGGAGTATTAAATATTATTTTAATCAAAAAAAAAATTTGCTTTTTTTTATTTAACGGGACAAGGCCCGTTTTTCAGCAAAAATAGAAAAAAAATTACGCGCCCCACTGGCGTTGGAAGCGTTTTAAAAGGTAAGAGCGCAGGTATATTCGCACGCAAGGGGGTTGAATGTAAACACAATAGAGGGGGGGCATTGTACCTCTAGTATGGGGGGTGGGGTAGCCTTTTTTCCCCACCACCGAATCCTCTGCTGCTCCAAAATATAAAAGGTTTTTCTGCCTAATAGTGAGGAAACATTTTTTCAAAATGAACAAAGTTTTTATTCTGGCCTCAAGAAGCATCAGCCTTAAAAAATTATTTACGAAAGAAATTTAAAAAAATTTAAAAACATTTTAGAAATTGGGAAAAAATAAATTAGCACAGATAATGTATTTTTTATTTTACGCCCGGGGCAAATTGAGTGCTAAATATAGTTAAACAGAAAGTTTACGGTTTTTTCAAGAAGAAAGGGAAAAAATTACGGTAAGATAAATTTAAAAATTAACTTTTTTGGGATGCAAAAAAAAATTAAAATCGTACTTATTAATATCGTATAATGTAAAAAAGAGGTAGCTATATTGAGACATCGTATAATAAAAAAAATAAAGAACGTCGGTACGCATCCAGAGTTTTTAAAAGCGCGCATGGCGGGGGGGGTGCGTGGCGTGGTATGGGTGATTTTGGGAAATAATATACAATAACAGGAGTGAGATATTTGAGAAAATTTAAGCATTTGTGTGCCACTTATACGGCATGAAAAATTGAAATGTGTGAACGAAGCACGGTTCGTTTTATTTTCAAAAACATCCAAATGCTCAAGTACCGTCAATGATTCGTTCAAAATTAAAGTAAAAATGTTGATGGATCGGCGCCCAAGTCAATTGAATTGTTGCAAAATTTCTAAGACCCGCTTACATAGCAAATATTTGGTGCAATGCTTATGCAAAAGTTATCAGGGAAACCCGTTCCAATCGATCACGGGTGGAAAATAGTCGAGGGAAAATATAATTTGTTTGGGTTTTTTAAGGCGATCAATTGCCAAAATTGGTCAACGATGTCGTTCTCAACCTCCAGAGGAAAATTCGGTATGCAAATAATAGTTGGCAAAAGTAAAAAATAATTATTATTTATTATATATAATTGCATCAGTTATTTTAATTTTTCAGATTCTCGATCAGAAACTCAATCGGAAAAAAAACCCGACATTGAGTTTGATTAAATAAATCAATGAATTTGATGAGTCGGGGAAAAATTTGATAATTAATGTTTCATTACAGCATTCATTTTATTTTTGTATATTTTGTACATAATAAAGTTATAATATTATTGAAATAATTAATTTTTTTTTTTTATTCAATCTAGTCTGTTAAACGCAATAAATAACGATTATAATAAAAAAGAAGAAGCCGTTACCTGGGACGCCGAGGGCGCGCGAAATTTTTATTTCTATTCTTGCTGACTGACGGGCCTTTTGTCCGTTAAATAGATGACTGACTATTTATTTTATGTTTAAAACTATTTAAACTCCAAAATTTTTGAATGTAGTAAATGAATTGAATTATTTTTTTTTGGTAATTGGGGACTGACCAGCTCTGTCCCCATATTCTGTAGACCATTACAACTTTTATTTATATGCAATAACAAGTTGAAAAATTTTAGCCTTAGTAAATTCTTTTATTCCCGGCAGGTAGAATTTTGATAGGCACCTGAGCCCTGTTCTCAGGTTCGCTTGACGACCGCAGTATGTTTGTGTACCAACACCTTAATAAACTATAAAAAAATTAGCCTTAGTAAATTCAAAAGTTTTTGGGCGTCTTTGACTATAATTCCCGGGTTTTCACCGAAGATTTTTTTTTAAAAAATTTAAAATTCTTTATGGATAATCCCAAGCCAAAAATTGATTGCCTGTTTTTTCCCTGATTTAATTATAATTTGTTTTAATGATGCCAAAAAAAAAAAACGTTGGTTTCCAATCCCTTAATTACCAGATTACCTGAAGGTGAGCTAATTTATTGTTAGGTACTACCAATTATTTTGTATTTAATTGTTCTGTTAGTTTAAGGTTTTTTTAATAGTTGTTTGTTAAATATACTTAATATAATCACAAAAGCGTTTTTTAATTAAAAAGAAAGATTATGTTTTAATTTTTATTTTGGTCGTTGTTTTAAGGGGTTGGTGGGGGCCATTTTTTACTTGGTCCATGGGTTATTGTGTCTTTTTTAAAGAAACCAGCTTTTAAATTAGGTTAATTGATTTTACCAAGATGATCAGATGAAAAATTCCGCTTTGTATATTTCCAAATAAATATATATATGGATCTTTCTTCAGTGCATTGCAGTGTTTATTATGTGTAAATGTTTCCTCCTTCTCCCGCAAAGCCTGCATGTTGGGGGAAGAGGTGGCCATTTTTAAAGGTTTTTGAAGCAGGGCCATTAGGTCCTACTACTTGCCCTAACGAGTGTGCCTATTGTTGTTTTGGGCTTTCTGGGCTGCTAAATTTCTGATGAACTATTTTTGTTTTATCATTGTATATGTCCATTATTTCGTTAAATTAAACGTCAAAAAATAAGCAATTTTTTCTTTTTGTGGAGTTGATACAAGATTGAGAAAATTTAGATGTTTTATGAAACCACCGATTTTTCCTTATTACCGTCCATACAAAAAATTATGTCAAATATCTTATTTAAACTTTTTAATTTGATTGGTGAGTTTAAGGGCTGTCCAAACCATTCCATAAAAATATTTGTTCCACTAGGGGATCGATAAATCCATGGTAGTCTATCATCCTGCGATAGTACCCATCTTTCCCTTGAAAGTAGGAACAGGAGGAAACCCGCACTTCATCCAGAGGATTGAAGCAAAGAAAATGTTTAATCTTTATATGATGGAAAAAATGAAACTAAAATATTAAGCATTATATTTAATTATTGTACAGTTTACTAAGCTATAACTGTCTTGTGGCGATTTTCCAGTTGATCAAAAACTAAAATTGTTATTTAGGGGGGAATTCTTTTCATTTTGTACTGTGCATAGCCCAACACCAAATGAACGCAACATAACAAACTTATAAGTTCTTGTTCTATTTAACAGTATAATATTGCATTGATGGAAAAGATGTTATTGTCGATATTTTGATACAAATAGGTATATTTTGTGGTTGTGTGGGTTTGAAAATTGTCGACTTAAAAAATTACATTAGAATTTTTGTATCCTACATCCTAAGCAATTTACTGGATACGTTAATATGTTTTGTAAAAAAAGATAGTTTTATTTATTATTCATTATTATAATAATAGGCTATTTGACTGATTTTAAAATCTTTAAGTATTCTTTGACCAAAAAACATTTTATATTTCTGGGAAATCTGCTGTATTTTCAATAACACCCCAATGTTAAAGCATAAATTATAAAATTTGCACTAAAAACGCTGTCTCTTGACGTTGTCTGTGACGTCGCGTGACATCATAGGCAAGAATCAAGTTAACAACGAGGGCACCTACAGTAAATTTTGGTTAATAATTTTTCAATTTATTGGCTAAAATGGTATATAAATGGTGTGTAGTGCCACAATGAACAATACTTTTGAAAACAACAAAAAAACTGTTTATATTTATGTCCCAACAAACCTTAAAGGCGAAAAACTGGTTTACTTCCTAAGAGATCCAAACAGCTTTGTATCGCATTCAAATGTTTTTATGTGAAATTACTTTAAAAGTACAAGTATACAAATACCCCGGCTTTAAATACGAACCGATTTATATATAACAAAATATCGCTTTAGATAACTTATAAAACAATTTAAGGTATAACCCAATTTTTGAATTAGAATGATTTTGTTTGTTCAGCCAGGGTCTCCAAACTTTCAGCCTTGGGCCATACGGGATTACCCAGTAAGTTCCGAGGGCCAAAACCATATTATCATTGTTTGGTGGAAGAAGGAAATAGTCCACTGATGAAAAAAAGCCCGGAAAAAGTAAATAACGTTTAAAAGGCTGAAAATGGACCAAAGCCCGGGGAAAAACGGCAACACTGCATATTAAATTTTCCTGTCATTATCTGTAATTTCTAGATTAGTCGAAGAGTAGAGCCATGAGGAGTAACGGACACGAAACGGGGTGGACACAAGCGGAAATAGGTAGTACCTTTTTGGCTTTAAAGATGGCGCTAATAGCACGTACAGAATAATCCGTTGGTTCGAGAAAGTTCTGGTGTCTTCCACCACTCGATGGCAGAAATTTGGGAATATATGAGGGCTAGTGGCGCAAACCCAAGTCAGTTCCTATGACACTGTTGTTAAATAAAATATTGCAACCTCCTAAAACGTGTTTGTACGTGTTTAAGTTTAAGACATCTTTATAACAGTATTTTGATTTGAATTGTTGATTTTGTGTGTGAATTAGTAGTATGGAAAAGAAGGAAAAATTGATAGGAATGCAGAAAATTGGGATCAGTGGAACATTCAGTATTTCGTAATTGAGTCCAGTAACAAGGCGCTATGTTTGATTTGCAATGAAAGCAAGCCGCCTCAAAGAATATAACATTAAACGCCATTATGAAACAAAACATTTTCAAAATTACTCAAAATATACAGGAAGTTTGGGAGAAAAATTCAAGTTTTAGGGGATTGAAATCGCAGAATTTTCATTTATAAAACAAAAACTGAACAAGAGGCTGCAACTGTGCCAGCTTTGGGGCTCTTGAAATTGAATACGTGGAAAACCATTCCCCGATGGAGAAATGATCAAAGAATGCAAAAAATTGGTAGCCAAGAAATGTGCCCCTGAAAAGGTAAATTTATTAAAAACGGGCCAGTATGTCAGCAAACACTGGGTTCGAAGGGTAGAAAACATCCCGAAAATATATCCTCTCAACTGTTCGAAAAAATGGACATTTTGAGTGTTTTCTTTGGCCTTGGATGACCTAACGGATGTGTCAGATACTGCTCAGGTGTTGATTTATATTCGAGGAGTAGATAAAAGTTATGAAGTACGAAGAACTTTTATATGTATAGTATTCATGGCAAAACTACTGGCAATATTTTTAAAGGAGTTGAAATGGCCATTAATCAAAAGAACTCGATGGAAAAACTTGAAATGTATTACAACTGATGGAGGCAAAACATGAGTGGGAAAGATAAAGGAGGGTCGCCTTGTGTCAAAGGCTGGGGAGAAAATTACGGGGGGTTCAAAACCATTAGTCTTATATTGTATCATTCATCAACAGTCTTTGTGCGGAAAAAAGTTTGGGTATGTCTGACGTTCTGAAACCAGTCATATCAACTTTAATTTTTTCAGATCTTTGGGCTGAATCAAGACAATTCCGACAATTTATTGAAGAGACTGGGTAAACTGACTTTCCTTATCATACTGCCACGCTGGCTTAGTTGTGGAAAAAATCCTTCAGCGTTTTTTTGAAAATTTTGGCAGTTATCGAAATTTTTTAATGAAAAGCACGCCTCTTACTGAATTACAAAACAAGCATGGCTGTGGGCATTCTATGTTGATTTGACAAAAATGTGAAGAACTGAATTTGGGGATTGCAAGGAAAAAAAACCAGCATCTTCCTGATTTATACACTAATATCAAATCATTCCAAGAAATTGAGACTGTTTCAATCAAACTAGAAGTAAATGTTTTTCACATTTTAAAACATGTGAAATATTCAGCCACACTACTGAGACTGGTTTTATTGATTTTGCAATCGAAACTTGGGGTGCTTTGAATATAAATTTTGATACTGTTTCTCGGACTTTGAGCCTTGCGAATCAAATTGGATTTTTCAGAACCTTTGATACTGACATTGAAACCCTAGCCCCGAACTTTAAATGGGAAATGATTGATCTACAATGCAGTGATATAATTAAGAACAAATATCAAAACTCATCTTTGTTGGAATTTTATAAGAGTCTTCCACTGACAAATTTGATAATTTGCATAAATTTTTTGTGGTCTGTTTTCTGTTTTTGGTATTACTTATTTGTGTGAGAAAACCTTTCTCCAAAATGAAGTAAAAAAAAATGTTTACAGATCGAAATTAACTGATGAGCATCTTAAATCTATTTTAATAATTGGTAAAGAAATTAGTCCACAACTACAAACCATTGTCAGTGGAAAATCTCAATTACATAAATCTCATTAGTATTTCATATGTCATTTATGTTTGTTATAAGTTATGTGATTATTTAAAATGTATAAAATGTTATTGAATTCATTTCAATAATTTTTAGTATTATATACTAATTAAATTTTCTGCATATTATAATGTCTTTACTTATTACAATTCTGTGTTTCTTTATCCAACTTATCACAAAAAATAAAAATAAGCCTAAAAGAATGTTATTAGTTGGGAGTTAGCCCATGACCATATCAATGTTGATGTCATATTAATAATTATTCAACATAAATTAGAATACTTCAGTAAACAAATTTAATTTGCATAAAATTATTTGTTCTCTAAAAGGAGTTTTCAAGTATGCAGGCTTCGGGGGCCCGGGAAAAAATCGTCCGCAGGTGATGGGCCTCGGGCCGTAGTTTGAGACCCCTGTTCTAGGTTAAATCCCCAGCAAGTTAGATTTCTTTTATACTTAACGGATTATTTTTAATTGCAGATGGAAACTAATATAATAAATTACACAAAATAAAAAAAGGGGCTTCGGAAAATTTTTCTTTATTTCTCATCCACAAACAAAACCCCAAATAAGATTTTGAGAAATACTGAATGATGGAACAAATAAAAATTTTTTAGAGGTACTTACACAGCTGTTTTTACATTTTTATTCTGCAGCATAGTAGTCAGTGTTATTTTTAAAGAAACGCACAATCGTAGATGCGTCTATTTCGGTAGGTTTCGTTATTTGGTAAAAAAATGCATGTCAATTTTGAGGTACGAAACGAATAATTATGTAAATTGAAATATGTTTTTTTATAAAATGGCCAAAAGTTATTTAGATAGTTAAAGATCGAAATTACACCTGAAAACACACAACACAAATCTTGAGACATTTATTGACTTGCAAGTGACGTCACCAAAGTTGTTACCAATCACAGAGCGTTCCAGTCGCTGAATTAATTTCAAAAATATTTGAATTTTAATACGAATATTTTGCAATAAATATGCATATTTTATTTTTATATTATAGAGGAATATGTTTTTATACTATTATCGAGAGGATGACCACAATTTAAAGCTTATTTTCAATGGTGGCAAATAGCCTGTTGTTAATTGTAATTAAGTTTGTTAATAAACAAATACTACAAGATTATTTTTAACTTTTGAGATAGAAAATGTATAGACGAATGTTAAAATAATAATATACTGCTAAATCGTCATTGGGTAATTTTACGCCATTAATTTCTGAACACGATAGTAAATTTTCTAACTTAATATTGATTGACGAAAATATCTATTTATTTATTTAGCCTTCGTTTTCTCACCTGGATTACGTAACTACAAATAGGTATATTTCCGACTTTATCATTTATTTAACATTTTTTTCTTTGATTACAAAAGATAATTTTACACCTATAAATAATCCTTTTTTTATTTGACAAAGAGCTGACTGAAACGGATGCAATTTGACAATGCTAAGAAGTGTATGATGTATTTATCGCTTAAATAGTCCAATGACAGTTTTATTCTAAAATGGAACAAAATGCAAATATCATGCTTTATCGTGACTTTCGATGTTAAATACCCAGATTTTAATAAAATATTTAATGTCAATTGTTTAATCTGAATCAGTAAAACTACAGTGTCCACCGTTCGCCCATACTGAATTTCTAAATAATATTATTCGTAATATATGACACTGAAATTCTTTTGAAACGGGCTTTATCAAATAAGATACCTTTATTTTCTTTAAAATCATTAATTAATTTAAAATAAAGCCGCAATTCTAACTAATAAGTCACATATACACGTAGGTGAAATATCTATAAGCTCCCATTGAGAAGAAATATTTCATTTTTTAAAGTTGGTTAAAAATTATTATAATAAAGCAATTGTCAAAAAATCCCTTGTCTTCAAATTGGAAAAAGAAGGAAAAGTAGGTGATTTCAAAAAAGGTCGGCAGGATAATGCATATATGAAAAAAGTTAGTCTTATCATGCAGCACAAATCTTTCAGATACTACGTTACCAGAGACTCGTTATAAATTGAATATTAGGTTTTTTGATAAATGTAAAAAGATAAAACCAAAATAAGATTTTAAAAACAGGGTGTCCGAAAATGACGATGAAAAATTTTAAGGTACAATTTGCATAAAAAAGATATGAAAAAAAGTGCATATTAACATAGGTCCGGAAATGCTTCCAGGGGAGCTACAGACCCTGAAGATGGTCAAAAAAAAGTGGTTTTTATTTAATTTATTAAGATCTACTTTACAATACAGGAATTAAGTTCTACGTATAAGTTAGAGTGATCGGAGGTCACCTTTAAAATATAAGGTGACCCATATTGACCCAGTGGCGTGGGAACAAAGGGGTGGTTTGTTATTTAGGTCATTTTTTTTTCGCCGAGTGTATTTTTGCTATTTTTTAAATAAATTATGTTTCTTTAAACATTTTTACGTAAAAAGGTTGCCCTGGTATAAAGTCGTAGAGTCGAGGTTTTCAAGATAAATGGACTTAAAAGCACGACTGCTGTGCGTAAAACAGTAAACAGGCTAAGTAATAAAAATAAGATGCTTGAATACTATTTTAAAATGTAGTTATTCTTTTTACACCCATTATAAATTAAAAATAATTTAAAATTTAGGGACAGCGTTGTATATTACTTTGTTATTGATTTGTTGGTATTTTTATTAATAAAATTATTATTAAAAAAAATTGAGCATTAAAGTCCGTTTGTCTCGAAAACCGTCGACTATACGACTTTATACCAAGGAAACCTTTTTACGTAAAAAAATTTAAGGAAACATAATTTATTTAAAAAATTGCGAAAACACACTGGCGAAAAAATAACCCTAAAACTAACACCCCTTTTTCAGCCACTGGTTGCAATAGGGGTCATCTTGATACAAAATCGACTCCAATCACTCTACTTATACGTGACCTTAATTTTTGCATTGTAAGTAGATACTAATAAATTAAATAAAAACCACTTTTATGACACCATCTTCAAGGGCCTGTAGCTTCCTCTGGAAGCATTTCGGAATATGTTAATATGAACTCCTTTTCATATCTTTTATATAGAATGATACCTTAAAATTTTTCATTGTCATTTTCGGACACCCTGTATACATGATCCTTATATGTTTAGGGATATAGGGTAACCAACTCAATTTTAAGCCCAGGACATTTAAAGACCAATTTAAACAAATATTTTTACTAAATACAACCGACGTTTCCAACATTAGGAATTATGAGATTACGTAAAATGTTGTAAAAAATCATTGACAAAAATAAGGAACTTAAACTCTTTAAAATATTTTGTCCGATCAGTCAGAAAAGTGTTTAGTCAAACAGCTGTATAAGAAATACAACCATGTATCATAAAAATCAGAGAAAGAGAAATAAACGAAAAACCTCCATTTATTGAACTATTAAATGACTATATGTCCAAAGAGCAATTAGAGGTACAATAAGCTCATTCTAGCTTGGGTTCCGTCTATGCAGGCCATTTTAAAGGGGGAGGTAGAAAACTCATCCAAAGAGGACTTAACGGAGATGGTGAAATCAGAAATTTTAAGTGCTTTTTAGTACACACAGCACACTGAAAAGACCAACATTCCGCAACTAGTGGATATAAACATTAGAATAAGGCTCATTAAATGCTTTTCCCTGAAGTTTACTGGAAATTAAACCCTGACAGGTAAAGCATAAAAAAAAGTTATAGTTTATTTAACTTGGACATTGCAGAGTTGAGCATTATTTGAGAAACTTTATACGGCACCATTACAATCGCATATTTTTACGTCATCTTTGGAATCCAGCATTTTTTTTGGCTGGAAGGTCTTATACCTGAAAAATAAGAATTCTAATAAAGATCTTCCCTCTTCGAGGGTCACTTTGAGTCTGAAAGTTTAAATGGGCCATATCGTTTGGTTTTCTTTAGAATCAACTGACAAATATTATTGTCAAAGAACAGTTCAAAAAATCACACGAGACTAATCTTAATAGGCACTAAAGTCACAGGTTGAAAACCTTTTAGTTTGTTCAACAAGATCACATTCCATCTATTGCATTTTTTGTATTTGAAATGGTTACTGCACCCAATGAGCTAAAGCAGATAGAGAAAGCATTTTATTCATAAACGCAATCGAGAGCTGCGCCCAACATGGTTTTGTTTATTATTGGCGATAGAATGGTACAAGCATAGTTTGTACTTACTTGTGAAATGATAATCCAAGGATCATATCCATCACTTTACACACTTGGCACTGCCAACCAACAAAAAACATTTAAACTAAAACGCCATATTGAATGTGTCATCTGTCGAGCGAAACTGAAGGTGGCGGAAGTACGCTTCTACGAAAAATCCGCTGTTGTCGCGTTGTCGTTCCTTTATTAGTTGGTGTCCAAAAAGAAAATAGTATTTTGACATCATTACTTTTCTGTGTTATACTTTATAGTAATAAATATAACAAATATTATTTACAGTTTTAAATACAATAGTAGAGCTTATTTTGATGTAATTTTATAATTAAGTAAAATTTAATCATAATATACTATCAAGTAAATGAAACAGAAAGATACTTGGCAGCCACGCTTTACGACAAAATAGTATCTGTAGTAACCATTTTCCCGGGTTTGGTGGATTTTATTGTTTCGAGTACAGAGGATAATTCATCGCTAAGCAGAACCTTAGAATGTTCGTTTATGATGCCACGCTTATGCCAAATCGACGCTTCATCCAGTTAAACTAACAGCTCATTGGCTGCACCTCAAGATCATCCTCTGTATTTTGGTCCAGATTATCCAAATGATTAACACTAGGTGACTCATTACTTTCCTCAGCATGTAAAAGTTTTGTTTTTATCTCGACCCCGGCTCGTAACTTTGTTCCTGTCAAATTATTTGTATCGAATTCTGTTTATCCCCGCAATCCTTAACTTGATTTTAATCATTATCAGCATATGTAATTTTAAGGACCTCTTGTAGTATTAAACCACCCCTTAAACAAAAAACGTATATAATGCCGTATGCAGTTATATGGCGATAAAGTTCTAGCGTTGTCATACGGCAACACTAAATTGTAATGGTATACAGGGTCTTTGATTATATTTACGCGCCTCTGGAGCCTTTATTTTTAAAGATCGAAAAAAAGTTTATAAAAATTGTATGATTTTTTCCATATTATCTTTCAAAGTATCAGTGAAAAATATTCGATAGAAAATGGAAAATATAGACAACCATCTTTTTAAATGGAACACTCCTGTATATTATGCGCGCAACGAAAGATCTTTTTTCTGATTTCAAATATATATACATTGATGATATTTGGGTGAACCGTTTTTAGATATTTAAGTTTAAATTATAAATAAATTGCAAAAATTTCATATTGCTATCAAGAAAGCCATGGAAACAATCGAATTGCTTGATTTATGTTTGATAAATATGACGTCTCCATATTGTATAAAGTTGAAGTTTATCATTTTAACTATTAAGAAATTTTTTATATTGTTTTTTATCGATGGGTATTCAAAGAAAAAACTCGCTATTGCGCGTCTTGTTTAAATTGATCCAAAATCAAGGAGGATATGTAGAAAATAACTAAATTATAAATTTATACAACATAATAATTTTATTGTTTTCATGGCTTTCTTGATATCCGTATGATTTTTTTTCAATTTATTTATTATTTAAGCAAAATATCTCAAAACGGTTCACCCAAATATCATCAATGTATAATATTTGAAATCAGCAAAATAGATCTTTCGTTCTAGCTCATAATATACAGGGTGTTCCATTTTAAAAGTTGAAGTTGGCTAAATTTTTCCATTTTTTAATGCGATATATTTTTACTGATACTTTCAAAAGATAACATGGAAAAAGGCCTACAATTTTTATATAAAACATTTTCTTCTATCTTCAAAAATAAAGGCTCCAGAAGCGACGTAAATATAATCAAAGACCCTGTACGTAGGAAACTCCTTTATAAAACTAAATATTTTTTAAGTGGCAGTTGTTGCTACATATCTGTAAAATAAAAACGAACAAATATTTCAATAATAAAATAATGTTTTTAAAAAATAAAGCGAGTGACCATAATTTTGAATAAAAACTAAAGTACTATATTTACTTCCACACAGTTCGACGAGAAACCAGATACCAAGATACTAATAACTTATAACACTGGTAATATAATCCTTTAATAGCGACTTTAATCGCCATCTCGTGATAAACTACCAAACCATGATTTTTTTAAATACTGAATTAGGCGTTGCCGTATGACAGAATTTCAAAATCATTTAGTTGAAAGAACTTCATTGACTGTTAAGTCTAACATGTTATTAAATTTGAAATACCTCTATACAGTGTGTCTCTAAGGTGGGAATGATGGGGATCTTTGAAACCACGATAGATAGAAAATCGGTTAAACGGGAAAGTTTTGGACAATTATGTTAGTGCTAATCCGTTTACTACATGGTTTTATCTATTCAGGTTTTTAAGAAATTTTGAAAAAACCTGAAACATGCATTTTCAAAAATCGGCCGTTTTTTTTTAAGTGAAAATTTTCAAATCTTAAAAACTTTTCAAAGCAACTTTTTTTGTAGAATATTACCAAGAGTCAATTTTATTTTCTACGTTTCGGGTTTTTAGAATCATCATCAACTTTATTTTTTCATATGGACGATATTGATTTTTACGAGTAAATAGTGATTTTTATTCTGATTTCAAAAATGTATAATATGTTATAATTTAAGAGTTCCTATTATAACCTCATTTATTTTAAAACTATTTCTCAGTGGCCTTGATTCCGGCGAACGTCATTTTTGTAAACAATAAGATATTAGTAATTTGCAAAATAGATAAGCTGAAAGACATTCTAAGGAAATGGGTTCGAACATAGCTATAACTAATACCGTGTTCAACAAACTACACGTAACAAGTTAATTAAACAAGTGAAAACAATAACAATAAAAAGTGGCTAAACTAATATTTCTACTAAAATAAAGATGTAAAATAACGACCTAAAATTCAAAATGTTATCCATTTTTCTCAACATATTAACGATATTTCTTAAATAGTCTAACTACCCTAATTCTCTATCAACATCCTCTAAGATGTTAGATTTTCAAAATGTTGGTTAACTGCAGCATCTCGTTGTTGATTTTTTCCACGTACTTTTAGGTCGTGGTTTTTTAAAACTTCCGAATTCATGCAAATTTTTAACCAGTTTTCAAAAGTATGTTAGTTTAGGATGCTGCCTTTCGGGAAAATTGTCGAAATACGTTTGCGCAGCCATATTGACATTTCTATTGCTTTGGAAAAAACGTTGCAAAATATCAAGTTTTTCTTTAAATAATTAACCATTTTACAGAATTGAAAAAAAAATTAACAACGTACTCGAGCTAACTTGATAATGACGGTAGATGGAATCAAGACCAATTGAGAAAATATTTGTTTTTTGAAGTAGATGTGGTTGTAAACTCCTAAACTATAACATGTTATACATTGTTGAAATAAGAATAAAAAGCACTATTTGGCTGCGAAAATCACAAATGGCGCCCACATGAAAAAGTAAAGTTGATGACTAAAACCCAAAACATAGAAAATAAAAATTGATACTCGGTCAATTCTACAAAAAGAGTTGCTATAAAGAAGTTTTTACAGATTTGAAAAATTTTACTTATAAAAAAATATGGCGATTTTCGAAAATGCATGTTTCAGGTTTTTTTCAAAATTCATCAAAAACCTGAATAGATAAAAAGCATGTAGTAACGGATTAGCTTACTAACATATTGTTCAAAACTTTCCCCTTTAACTCGATTTTCCATCTATCGTGGTTTCCAAGATCCCCAACATTCCCACCAATTTGGGACACACTGTATTTAACATATACATAAAACATCGTTAATTTTAACAGAAAAATTATACTTGGTTATCAAACCACGAGATATTTATCATTCACCTACTTGCAGATAGTATGTTTTTGTGAAAGTTATGGACTATTCATTTTAAGGGTTTTTGTTGAAAAATAAAATTATTTTAAAGTAGGACTCTGATTCTGTTATAGAGGTTTTCCGGCAATGATACCATGTTGCCGGGGACGTGAAATATCTTTCTTCCAACAGAATCATCAGATTTATTAGAAGTCTGGACCTGGTGGATGATATATAAAAGAGTGTGAGCCACAATAGACCGATCGGTCGCGGTGGAAGGGTGTTATACCCACTCACTTTAAACCTAAATACCTATCTAGAGTAGTTTGAGCTGTTATAGAGTAGTATAGGGTTTATGCCAAGTTCTTGTTTTTGGGGTATTTGAGAAAGTATTTAATTTCAAGGAAACAACTACAGTGGTTTGGCGTTGGGATGTAATAAAAAAACAAGTTTTGTAAATGGTAATTTTACATTTTCTTTTCACGGCTTCTGCTCCAAGAGGTTGGCGAGTATAATTCCTCCTGTGGCAGTTCTCAACAGACCAATACGTAGTACGAACTTTCCACTTTGTGCGTTCCTTTTTCCCTAGAGTGTCCAGACTAGGGAACCTGCTACCTGCAGAAGTTTTCCTTCTTCAAATCACCAGTATGTTAGTCCCGTGTGGAAAAACTCCCTCGTACCACATTTAAGACACCCACGGCTCGTTGGTACTTAGTCCTTCATCATTCGTGGATTGCCCAAGATAAAAAGTGTTTAATCTTATTTCTTATTTTTATAAAATGTATCCCAACGTTAAAAGATAGAACAACCTGGATATTTATTTTATCATGCTTTAATTAATCAAATGTATGATTTTTTTGAGTTATCTTAAACACACTTGTAAAGTTATGAGATTGTGTGACAACTTTTTTCTGGAATATATTGCATTTTTCGTTTAATATCCAGCGCAATTCTTTAGGAAGTATACTCGGAGTTACCAAAAATGAAACCATTAAAAAATAATTTGTCTTGTTGAAAGTATAACCTTTATTTATGAGTTACTTTTAAAATATTATTTTGAGATAGAGTAAAAAACAAATACAGTCGAATTATATTGCGTAGTAATTGTTTCTTCGTGTGTTTTCTATAAAACTTTAGTAGTATAGGGTCATCCAACAAGGACTGAATAGGATCACATGTGTGGCATTCCTTGTATTTAAACAAAAATTTAAGATAGTCATCTTGTGTGATTTTTAAAAGAATTCTGAAAACAAAAAAGGTACGTTCAATTATTACGTTAGGCAACTTTGCCGATTTTTTGATACTCACTCCCCACTCCTTGGTGACATTCGTAAGATTTGGCTCGATTCCCTCCTGCCCCCAATTATACGTGAGATTTTTAAAAATATGTAGTTTAAGAGTAAAAACTTTAATTTGTGCTTAATTGCCTTGGATTAATTAAAAAAAAAAAAACATAATTTGTTATTGTGCAAGATTAGCTTAATGTATTAACTTGTGTATGATTTTTTAGTGAAGAAACATGTTTTAGGTATTTTAACCCACGTGATATTACGTAATACTCTGCTCGACCCACTTCTTCTCTAAATGCCTCAAGTTACTAATGGACGCCCCATAAGAAATTGATATAAATTCATACAAAAAACAACGAACATTAAAGTAACATTAAAGTAACTTAAAAATCACCTTATTTATTGGTTTGTTTTTGAAAGTGTGTCATTTTTTTTTTGATCTTTTTTAATAAAATAATTTCTTATTCATTTTTAGTAAAATCAGTTTAAATTTTAAAATAAAAAAAGGTAACAATAAATACCTAAATAATGTATTTTGAGAAGTGAAACAGATAAATGTAAAACTATATTTATGTTACAAAAAAGGATTTTTTTTGCACACGAAACTACCTAGGTCCTTTTAAAACCAAGTAGTTTCGTTGTGCTGACTTAAATATCACCGACAATAATAGGGTTTGAATAAAAAATGTTTCTTGGTTTTTCTTTGTCTAAATTAATTTAATATACATGTCTCAACTATTAAATATTTTTAGCTATCCTTAAGTAAAGATAAAAAATACCTGATATTTTTAACAAACTCTGTTTAGATAGCAGAAATGTCCAGAAACCACTTTTAATCAAATAGAGTCCTAGCTTTAACTAAGAATTGAAAACAATAATATAATTTTATAAAATTTTAATAAACTAAACACTATACTGTTTTAAATCATAATTTTATGCGTTATATTTAAGTGGCCAAAATAGTGTTTTTAATTGTGATGAAAATATTTAGCTTTAATTTCTGTTAACTTTTTTTGGAGTACCATATTTTACTTTTCTACCACTTTGGTACTTTATTGTTTAATATTTATGTGACTGTTCATAATTCTTAAGAATTTTTAGGCCTTCATAATTATGAGGATTACAGTGACTATGATTCACGTCTTGTATACATATAGGGTTCCCATAATAGACTACCTATTTTGATATTTAAATAAATTCTTTATGAGATAAGTCAGTACGTTTTTTTTATATTATTATCTTCTATGGCCCTTGAAATTTAAAGCAACATAATATTATTAATCGAGTAGGCACCTGTCACAAAAGTAGGAAAAATTGATTGTCGTAAAAGGTCATTTTTCTTATAAAGGAAAATTAGGTTTGAACACATAATTTAATGTTGAGTTTTAATTCTCATGAATTATTTTTTCAACACCGCAGCAGAGTTTTTTCTGTGGGCCATTTAATGTTAAAGGTTGCAAATCGTCCAGAAAACATCCAAGATCTTTAAGTCCGAATTTCTAAAAAGGTCCGGTAAATAGATCAGGTATTCCTTCATCGTATTATGAATTATTTCTTGTCAAATCTTGAAAAGGGCATTGAATTTAATGGCACTTACTTAAAAGACGTAATTTTTAAAAGTTTGGATAAGTCGTATGTTATAGTAAATCCCAAAGAGTAAATTTAATTAAATGTAATAAAATGTTAGTTTTATTAAGTTTAAACAATTTTACTGAGCAATTAAAATGGGTAGTCTATTATGGGGAAACCTATATAATAATGGCTAAAATAAGATAACAAAATTATTAATATCATTTTATTTAAACGTGATTTGACTAAGTAATAATTTAGTACGAAATTTAATAGTTAGTATTTTACTTACGACGTCATAAATCGTGTAAAATTTGTGTTTCCTTAACGAGCTAATAACTGTCACATTAGTATTTTAAAGCTACCCATAAAACTTTTACATACATATTTAGGTCCTGAAACGAGTCTGGCACATTTGCAACTTTAAATTTCATTTAACAAGTGTAATGCTCAAAAGTTTACTCCACAAAAACTGTCGCAAAGTTGTTTAGGTGAGCCATCTTTTGAATTATGTAAATGAAAAAGTTAGTTTTTAACCTGAAAAAAAACCCTAATATTTGCCATTAGTAGAAAATACATCTCAGTATTCAATTCAAAGAATAAAAATAAATTTTACATAAATTGATTATGAAACTTATACTATGAAAAGACGGTAAATTTCTCTAAGGAAATACCTTCATCTTTACATGTATCTGGGGTTAAATTTTAATTATAATAAATATGTTATAGCTCCTTTAATTTTTGCATTTTGACAAACTTAAATTTTTAAACAAATGCAGAGTAATTAATACCTCCTTAAAATTTTTGGACCCATCTTTTAGCTTTTTGCTTTGCAGTACCTACTAAAACCACATCTCTAAAAAATCGTTTAGAACAACAAGCAATAATAAGTAAATTATAACTATAAATATTTAAGTTTGAAAGTCTTCTTCCGCTTGCTAGGTATTTAGTGCAATATATGACATAAAACTGTACAAGACCTAACAAACAGGGCATTTTTATTTACTTTGAATAAAAGGTATGTTAAGGATATTAAAAATAGAACTGCACAGTTTTCCCTGAGAATTTCGAGTATGTGTGTAACGTGTGGATACTTGCATACAGAAAAAAGTTTCAAAAATAACACATAAATTGTAAAAGGTTATTTTAATTACGTTGTTTTTGGAGTTTACACAGATAATATGAAATAATAGATTGGCAAACAGTTTTGACGTCTATATAAACTTACTTTTTAGAGTAAATTTTATGTCGGGGCTAATACGTCACTCTTAAAATTAACAGGGTACAGTATGCCTTTTCCTTAAAAGGTGAATTTCGTATACCACATTTTATTCTAAATATGGTTTTAATATTGTTTATAGCATGTCTATTAAAAACATCAATAAACACCCTTTTCTTTTTAAAAGTCTAATTAATACATTTTTCGTAGGAGATATTTGGTAAATTTTCTGTGATGTGCTATGTATGTTTTTATAATTTTCAGGAGTTGTCCCCTATAAAAGAGTTTTTAATTGCTAGTTGTTTGTGTTAGTTTGATTTTTTATTTTTGCTCTAGGCAGTAAATTGACAGTTTTCAAATCCATAAAATGTTAATATTTTACGCAGGGTAGTTAACTTTTTTTATTCACACTGACCAAATTACATTTTGCATCAATGTTTATAAAATTCTATGTGCAAATTGTAATGTTAAGAACGGTAAAGTAATTACACCTTAAACTAAGAATTTAAATATTGTTAAATAGTTGTAAACCAATTAGGTATTTATTTTGTTAATGATTTGATTAGGTTAGGTAATTAGAAAAAATTCCCAATGAGAATTATTAAATGAATTGTAATGTTGTTAATTTTGAACAAAATACAAATATCCAATAGGTACATATGGGTCTATTTTGAAAGGATATATATATATATATATATATATATATATATATATATATATATATATATATATATATATATATATATATATATATATATATATATATATATATATATATATATATATATATATATATATATATACAGTATGTCCACGGAAAAGGTGTTGAAGAGAAAAAACTTTTTATTTTTGATTTCATCAAAAAAAGCTACTCTTGATAAAAAATTTTGCTACTTCTAAGAGTAAGATTGGGATAGAAATATTTAACATATTTTATACGAGGTGTTCAGAAAATTGAAAAAACTTAAAACGGTACAAGAGTAAAGTGCATTTATTTGATATGATATGGAAATAAGTTACTAGGAAAAGTTGTTCAAAATTATAAGGTAGTCTCTTATACCAATTTTGGAAAAATCAATTTAAATTTTTAATATTAATTTTGTCAAATTTTTTGCTGTTAAGTAAGCATTTAAAGCTGACGTTACTGTGGCTAATGAATTATAAAAGCAAAGTGTCAATAAAGCTTGTCACTATCAACGCCTACTATTACAATAATGAGTTGTTAATTTGGAATTAGTTAATTAATATTAAAATAATTTTTATCACAAGTTAATAAAAGTAGGCCAATTTTTTTGAAAATTGATATAAGAAACTATCTTTTACTTTTGAACAACTTTTCCTAGTATCTTATTTCCATATCTTCTCAAATAAATGCACTTTACTCTTGAACCATTTAAAGTTTTTTCAATTTTCTGAGTACCGCGTATAAAATTTGTTAAATGTTTTTATCCCAATCTTACTTTAAAAAGTAGCAAATTTTTTAAGAGTAGTTTTTTTTTTGATAAAATTAAAAATAAAGAAGTTTTTTACTATTCAACACCTTTTCCGTGGACGTACTGGTGTGTCCACGGAAAAGGTGTTGAGTAAGAAAAACTTCTTTATTTTTAATTTTATCGAAAAAAGTTACTTAGATAAAAATTTTGCTACTTCTTAGAGTAAGATTGGGATAAAAACATTTAACATATTTTATACGCGGTGTTTAGAAAATTGAAAAAACTTAAAATGGTACAAGAGTATAATGCATTTATTTGCAATATATATATATATATATATATATATATATATATATATATAATAATATATATATATATATATATATATATATATATATATATATATATATATATATATATATATATATATATATATATATATATATATATATATATATATATATATATATATATATATAATATATTATATAACTTTTGTTAAAAACTTATGAAAACATTTTAATATTTTATAATAATATTGTATGTTTCATTTCTAGTAACATGTCTGACAGAATGGCGAAGGATAATTGATTTATTTTAACAAACTTTCACAATTAACAATACCAAAACATTTGGATATATAAATTTCTAAATAATTAATAACATTAATAAATATTTCCGATTATTTAACCAACAAAGAGGTCATATGTTAACATTTTTAAGTTGCCGATGACCGCATATATGCCATAATATTTTACAAACTTTGCAAATTCTGAAAAATTGACGGCCGAGTGATGATCGCGTTGTTAAATTTAGCAATGGACTTAGCAATTGTTAAAAGTTAACAAGGGTTTAAAATGTTTAACAAAACGTCATTGTCAGTGTTATTCAATGATTTTAGTAGGTAACCTGTCCAAATCTGACATTTTGTTAAACATTCTAAACCGTTGTTAACTTTAAACAATTGCTGAGTCCATTGATAAATTTAACAACGCGATTATCACTCGGCCGTGAATGACACCATGACATCACAGTCTTGCCAAATATACTTAGCAGAAAAAGAAAGATAAACACCTAGTTCGTTTAAGAGCCCATGGCACATGTTTCATAAAACGTTTGACTTAGGTAAAAATTGAACATAGTTGTCTAGATAGGATAGATGAGTAAGTAATCGACTGATTGCCTGACTTACCTGGGTACATCAGGAACTGGGCATACAGAAAAGGTGTGAAAAAAATTGCCAAAAAAGTGTTTGATTTAAAAGCAAAAAAAGACCATTTGAAAGTTAAGTTGGTGACTAATAACTAAAAAAAAGCAATCACTTTGGAGGAAGTTAATTTTCAACCACCCCCTAAGTTGTATTTCTAAAAATTAAAGAAAAGTGTTTTATTTACTCTATAGTTTTAATAGCGTCTTAATTATACTTAAAACATATTTGCAAACAGCCAATCACTCCTCCCGAGGTTTAACATTTGGCAATCATGAAAATAAAAGTTGCGCGGTCTTCCTGTATGCGCAGTATCTGGTGTACAGGTAGGTCAAGAAATCAGTCGATTATTTACTCAATCATGTCAACGTCAGTAAATTTTTGTATTTTTGATAACAGTTTATCTTGCTTTTTTATTAAAACTGTTTTTAAATGTGTCCAACTACAAATTTACGAATTTTGCTTACATTTGTGATATAACATTTAAAGGGTTTATTTTTAACAAACAATATTCTTTAAGATGTGTTAATTTAAAAATTTAAAAGAAGCACAAACCTATCTTTACGTGTCAATTTAAGGTGTTATTAGAGATGAATTTGAAAAGACCGAAAACACAAAAGATATTGAACCTCGTAGGGAAACAACGACTCTAAAAGATTTCTTTATTTCATTTTGGACGATTGCTAATTAGTTTTTTTAAGAAACATGAATGAATGTATTGCTAAATTAGAAGTTTTGTGCTTTTTTTCTAACCATCTTTATTGTGTGTAAGGATTAACTTTTTGACGGCACTGACAATAATTTTCTGTGGGATCGGAAATAGACCAGGAGATCTTTAGTAATAAATCTCGCTTTTGTTTAGGTATGCATAATGGTCAAGCAATAATAAGAAGGTTACGTGGTAAAAGACGTAATCCAAGGTGTTATAAAGAGATATTGTTTTTACACCTTGGGGGTAATATTATAGAGTGATATTGAACATGATTGCAAAATAACCGTAGACTTTATAAATCAACACAGTAACCGCTTACTGTAAGACTTCCTAGGTGGTAAGCTGTTATCTTACAGCACGCCTCTTAGACTCTGGTAGCACTTGGACATAAGCTAAAGGTAGGATGAAAATAGACACCCCAAAAGAATATTAACTACCTCATCAGATCAATGTGCCGACGTTTCAATAAATGTAGAAGAAATCGAGGGTCTTTAACACCTTACTAAACTTAACTCTGTTTTTGATTATCCAATTTCGCTAAACACCTAATCATTTGTTAGCTATTGTCTGCTATACATATATAAAATTTTTATTTCTTGTTCGCTCTATATATAAAATATTACCCATTTGAAATTAAACTTAAGTTTTACGTTTTTATTAAGGAAAAAGTTATAGTAATCGGTTATAAACTTAATATAATATTTAGTATCGATAATAGATCTTCTGGCTATTAGAGTCTTATACATATTTTTCATAATCACTTTTAGCCCAGTTAATACATTAGGGTCAGAATCAACCCGTCGGGATATACAATTCTGCAATAAGATGATTAAAAACATTAATCCATCAGATCAAAAAATTCTTTAAGAGATCAACAATCAAAACTTTAATAATTTTTCAAGCGCGTATTATGACGACCGGTATTAAAGCAAAACAGTAAAACTATTAAATAAAACTTCTCAAAAAAAGAACCTGTTGGCTGTATCTTCTATAACATGGTTAGTACATGAGGTGTCAATAGAGGACAAGTCATATTATGTATGTATGTTATATATTTTATTGCTGAGGGTGAGGGCAGACACTTTTTTGCGAGGAAAAGTATAATTTTATATTTTTTAAATTCTTAGAATTTAGGCGCATTCCGCCTAAATACTGGTGTCAAAATTTGCGGTCAGTATATGGCAAGTTACACTATATAAAATTAATTAATTTAAAAAACGATACAGTAGTTACATTATACTTATTTATTTCAGAACTGTTAGGCTCATAGCGCGTCTTTCAGTACAATCAAATAAATCATTTCTAAAACAGTGTATTACCTGCTTTATTTCATCAATCCGATATCGACAACGGAAATTCTAAATATATATCAGTAACAGTTCATGTCACTTCTAATACAAATATTAGTTTCTCTTAATGAGGTGATTAGTTTTAACATAAACATTTGTTAGGAAGTGTTTAAATTTATATTTTTGTTTAACCTATAAAAGTTTTATAGTGCATATATTAGCCTTTTCACAGTATATCCACACAGAGTGTTTTTTTAACTTTTAAATAATTTTAAGCATAATAAACTTATTATCATGACATAGTTCTTACATCTTATAACCAGTGAAGTATGTTAGGTTATTGAAGCTGTATTTAAAAATCTATTTAGAAAGATTTATCAAGTAAACAGCGCAAACTTTCAATTAGTCATGCATATAAATTAAAATAAAATGGTATTATCCCAGGTTCATTAGTAAGTTATTACTATTAAAAATTCATACTGATTTTTTTGTAAAGAGTTTGATGCTAGTTATACCTAACATTTATTTAAGTACTACCCATTATAAAATTTTTATTTTTTAAGGATACAGTTTATAAAACTAAGAACTAGCAGAAATAAAAATATTCTGATTGTCCAAATATCAGAAACATATCCAAACTATCAGTTACAATATTAAAATAACCTGGTTCTTTTTATAAGTACGACTAATCTAAAATAATATATTGATTCTGCAATAGTTTAACATAGTGTTTCTTATAAAAATATTTTCTTTAAAAATAAATTCTAAGTTTTTCTTACCCTAATTTAATTTTAAAATTAAAGCGGTTGGCATATATTTATGTAAATTATAACCAATATATAGAATTGCTGTGAATTACAAAGGTACGATTAAAGGGGAGATGCAAAAACATTTTTTTTTTAGTTTGTGTTGTAAAACAAACAAAAATATCTAAATTTCTCCTACAGACAAAATATTTTACATGACAGTAATTTAATATTAATGAGGGATCAGATAATGTGTGGGAAATTTTCCAATTATAAATTACTAAAGTATTTTTGAATAACCAACTAACTCTAGAGATCTATTTTTTATAATAACTTTGTAAATAATAAATAATGAAAAATATTTATAATTTTTTAAATTTTATAATTTTTTGAAAATATAAAATTTTACATGGCATTTATTTGTTTTACATAACTAAAACCTGTCCTTTAAGTTTTTAGCAAATCTCAAATCATTGCAAGGTTTGGTCGGAGCTTTTTTTTAAAAAACTTCCTTTTCACGGTATTTTACCTAAACTCTATGTTTGGTCTTTAATTTGTTTTTTCTACTACTGTATAAATAAAAAAACTTTGTGGTCCTAGCAACGCGAATGATAACGAAAGAGAACCTTCGTGTTACCTGGTTGCTAAGCGTTGCTAGCTACGAAAGTAATATTTTCAGCGGACAAAAAAGTAAGAGTAAAAAAAAGAAAATATGCGTGTGGGAAATATTAGGATTTATTTATAAAAAGTAACTAATTTATGACAAAATATTTTAAAAAACTAGGTTAGGTATTAACATTAAAAGTAATTGTGCAATTTGAGCAATTAGCAAAAGAAATTGGAGGAATAATACTTGAATTAACAGTTTTTAAATTTGTTGTTGGGGTATCGTTATCACCTTTAACTACGTTAATATTCATATTTTTCACTGTTACTTCATTAGAGGAAATATTGGTAGGAATTTCATGTAAAATCTTCTTTGAAATTTCCACCTTATTACTATAGGATTAAGCAATATATTCCTCCGCAACAGAAGAAGACTTCCAACCTCCATGCCTTTTTAAGTCCAAAATATCGACATCCGAAGCATTGGCAAGGAACGTAGTTGACGTTCTTCTAAAAGAATGGCCAGTGTATCTACTGATGTCTTCAAGCTTCAAAAACTTCGCAAGTTCTTTAGGTACATTTGAAATAGTGTGCTTCCCAATTACTTGATTAACGCATTTACCTCTTTCATAACGATACAATAAACGCTCATCTAGAGCATTCCTTGGTCTCAGCTTAATATATTCCTGTAGAAATCTGACATAAGGAACTGAGCCTTCATCGTTGCTTACTACAAAGTTTCTTTTAACTTTATTTTTAGACTCCACTATTTTTACTATAGCCACGTCATTTCTTATTTCTACATCACTTAGCTTCATTCTGTATATTTCGTCTGTCCGGCATGCCCCAGCCACTCCCATAATGGCTATTACTTTCATTGCTAAGTAACTTTGATCAGGCGCCTTAAGTAAAAACTTCATGATTTCTTCTTTTTTAAAAATTTTTCACTTTTTTGCCTCATAACCATCGTTTTTCCTTTTAATAAAAGCAACTAGTTTCTTGAACTCCGAAATATCTTGATTTTTGTTTACGGAAATTGTTAACTTGAGCATGGAATATACAGACCAGAGGGTTGGTGGTGATAAAGACTCGGATTTTTCTTGAAAATACGCCAACATCACATTCTCGTCAATCCGCCCCACATTTTTTGTAGCAAGCCATTCAGAAAACGATTTATATGTTTGATGGTACCTCTCTTTAGATTTGTCTGGCAGAAGTGAGGCACACGCAAGGTCAGCTGCCTTTTGGATGCCATTTTCATATTAATTTAACATTTTAAAATGGGAATGGATTTATACTAAATTAACAATAATTCAAAATCTGACAAGTGCTGATGACAGACAATGTCAACAATAAATGTGTTGCTATGGATTAATTTTTAACAGGTAAAATTTCAAAATCTCTGATATTTCTATTAAAACATGATGTTAATGATTGTTAAATTATGCGATACATAGAACAGTAGCAGAAAAAATATAATACATTACACGATGCGAAAGGCCTTTCAAGTGTTCGGAGGTTTTAAATAGCCTCGGCCATTTAAAAACCACCTCACACCAAAAAGTAAACTTTCGCATCTTGTAATGTAAATAAATATTTTTTAATCAACTAATTTCTGTTTTTGTAGATGGTTACTCATTTGGCTTTTATTAAGCTAATTTTAGGGCACCCCGGAGCTTAGTACTAGCACTAAATCTATTTTTTCTTTACCCCATCGATCTTATTACTCCTTCGGCACCAGTAGTAGAAATTTCAAAAATAAATATAGAGGCATAAGGTATAGGTAAAAAATGATAGATTAGATTAGACCAGTTTACGCATTGGCTGCTAAATACGGCTGCTTAAATCAGTAAAGTTTTAAGAAAACATGTCTTTAGTAATTATACTTGAAAAAATGTATTTTTTTTTTTTAATATTTAAGAGATAGAGCCGAGATTTAGCCGACATTAGTAATATGAATGAATTTATTCATGTAATGTGTTCATATAATACAATTAGTTCGAATTCTGCACATACAAACACTCTAGTGGATACGGGGATAACAGTGGCTTATATTCAGGTAAAGACCGTTAAAATTTTGAAAGTGTATCAGCAAATAAATAATCAAAATCACAAAAGGCAAATTCAAAGGAAATGGCGAACAGGGGAAAAGGTGGTTAAAAATTAAGGAAAAGGGAAATTATTAAACCCTTAAGCTGCTTTAGACTTAAAGTCTAAAGCAGCGGACGACTAGATTGGATGGTGACTAGGTGAGTACCTAAACCCGTAAATTTGGGCCAAATGTTCCACTTACCTGGATCACTTTTTTCATAAGTATGCCCTCGGGTCACGATTATTTCTTTTTGTTTTTTTTATTTTTTAAATTAAACAATTCGCTTGCTCTGCAAACCACTGCCCTAATTTTAACTTTAAACATCTTATGTGTTCTTAAATGATGATTAAGAATCTTTATTAATACAATATATCAAGAAATATCGATTTATTATTATTTTTTTCTGATATTTGGATAGTTTCAAATTGAATAAAATTGATAGATATATCGGCAAAAGTCAAATTTAAATTTTTTTTGTTGCAAATGATTTATAGTATTTTTATGTTTATTTTTAACATTACATATTTTCAAAAATTATAAATGTTTTTTTTTGTTAAATTACTTTTTATTAAAAAATTTACTTGGACTCTTAATTTTGTTTTTAAATAAATTTTTAGCAATACATTGATACGTTGTTTATCGATTAAGCATTAAAACTGATAAGCAAACAAAATATCCTAATCCTTACTTGAAAATTAATTTTGTTAAATAGTTATTGAGATACGGGAGACGACAAAATATGAAAAAACCGCTTCAAGTACTTGATACAAATAATTCCGTTTTGCGAGTTTATGTTCAAATCTCGGCTCAATATAGTTATGTAGACCAGATGATTCAACCCTGTCCATCAACATTAAGTTATCTTAATAAATGGTTTATATTATAAAATTATATAAGATAGGTTAAGCCCTTTTTACTTTCACTTTATAATTGATTTTCGTGCTGTAACGTAGTCTTTTAGTAAAGTCAAAACCTTTGTTAATTGTAACTCGTAATTTTTCAAATAAAATTGTTTTTTAAAAACGTTGTTTGGAAATCGAGGCACTTAACTATATCTCCTACTATTTATTTGTCCATAAGATGGCCTAATTTTCAATAAATATTTTTCAAATTGCAAACCAATTAAAAGTTTTCTAGTTTATCTAGTATTTGCTTATTAACCCTAGATTGCCAACGTTAAAAATATGTATGTTATTGCCAACAATACGTAAATTTTACGTATATTACAAATCTGTGCAAAAATTGTTTTACACATTTTAATTTTAATTGAAAATAATATTAATAATTAAATTATCTAACTCTGAAAACTTAATTAAAAAGTAACAAACATTTCCTAAATCTAAAATAAACGAAATAACCAAAAAATACAAATAAAAAGACTACTTAGATTTAGATTCAGCGCATTCATAACAAATTTTTATTTGATGTTCTGCACAAAGGGGTCTTGGACAATTTTGACAATACGTTGTTGTCATTCTTCTCTTGACGTAAGGGCACATGCTACAATACGTTCGCTTTCCCTTAGAGTTTCCCTTTAAACTCCTATTTTCTACTTGAGAACTTTCACCCAACGTAGTTGAGATGGTTGTTTTTAATTTTCTAGGCAATGTAGAAATTTGCAGTCTTGTTGCTAGCCACGGTTTTGTTAGTTGCTCGTGAAGCTTTATCATGTAATTCAACCTGGATTCCGATTTTTTTCCAGCAAACGTCATATTATGATTGTAAATGATATATGAACGTATACCGGCTATATTCAACATATTATAGAAAACACAGAGAGGCCAACGTCTGGTCTTTCTATTGCAGCACATATTGGAAGTCATTTGATCGAAAGTATCTACTGCTCCTTTAGTAGCATTGTATACATGAATTATTTCTGGTTTTGACGTCGTAGCGTTCAACACATTTGTATTATGCATTGATGACAATAGCAGGACGTTCTTGTTTGCCTTTGGTTTGTAGGAAACCAAAGTAGTGTTTTCAGTAAAAACGGCCAGCGATGTTCCGTTGGGTCTCGAATTTATATATAGCAGTTCTTGAGGTATCTGTCTCTTATTTTTTTTAATCGTACCGACGACTGTTAGTTTATATGGAGATTCAAGAAGTTTGTCAACTAATGGAACATTGGTAAACCAGTTATCCATTGTAATATTTCTATGACTTCCCCAAACTGGTTTACTAAGTAGTTCCACAAAGTAGTCTGCCAAGGGAGCTCCATTCATATTAGTGGATTTTCCTAGGTAAGGACTTGCGTTTAGGAGATATTTTGTTGCAACATCACACATCATAAGTATTTTTATGCCATATTTGTTGGGTTTATTTGGCATATACATTCTAAACGGGCATCTACATCGAAAGCCTACCAATTGTTCGTCAATGCATAAATATGCGCTGGGTTTATAATGTTTGGTACAGTTATTTATAAGTTTATCCCAAATATCGGAAATCGGAGCAAAAGTGGATGTAGTTCTTCGTTCTACCCTTGTAGATGCATCATCAAATCTCAGCGCATTTATTAAAAAGTTGAATCTTGTTCTACTCATGGTGGCACGGTACTTGGAACCAGACAATGAATAGTCAAAAATAATTTCAGCCGAAAGGTGCTTGTCTTTAAGTGCCGAAGCTAAAATTAATATACCTAGTAGAGCCTTTAGTTCGTCCATTGACGTTGGCGAGGTGGAGGCACTTTTTACTTTGTATTTTTCCCGCAATTCAAATATCTTTTCATTAGTGTGAATCAATACTTCGGAAAGTATATCGTCGCTAAGGAATAAACTGAACGCACTGATAGGTTCGATGGCATCTTTGGCATTGTCGGTTGGACCAGGTCTGATATAAACAACATTTTTTCTTGGGGTTTTTTGGTTTTCGGTATTTCTTGGAACTAAACTGGACCACGTGTAACCATCTTTTCCCAACAAAATATTTGGCATTGCCTCTGCTGAGTCTGGGATGTTCTGAGAAGTAATAGGTAATAGCGCTTGCAAATCCATATTGCTCGAGGTCGATGCTTCTTCGTGGGTTTTGGCTTTTTTTTACTGTGAATATTTAGCAGTATTTGGTCTCTTTTTACTACAACCCCACACTTCTTTTAGATCTTTCTCGTATTGGTCTTCGTCGATCGGATCTGGAACATAATTTTTGTCTCTAATACTATCGTCGCTGTTATAGTCCCAGTCTGTTTCAAATTGATTGTCATCATCTTCGAGGTCACTTATGTCACTAAAGTCGCTAGCTTGGACAATTTCTTCTAAATCTTTATCTGATAGGTGCTTTTTGGAGCTCAATATTCGTTTTGCGCTTATTTTGAGCTAACATAAACAGAAAAAAAATCTAAAACCTAAAACATAATATGACTAATAAGACTTACATTATTGCCAACTATACGTAAAATATTCGTATAACCACCATAGGATTTTGCCATCTATACGTAAAATTTACGCGCGGTCATTCACTCTTTATTCCATCATGCACAAACCACAACTGCAAGATTAAAGACGCGTCGGCGGCCGAGAGTTGGAGTGGTGGGGGAAGCACTGCTTGAGCGGCAGAAAGCGAATCCCATAAAAAAGCAAATTATTTCAGATTTTAAAAAACCTATACGTAAATTTTACGTAGGTTGGCAATCCAGGGTTAAATCGAGTTTAGTTTTAAATATTTGCATTTTATTCTGATACAAAACTTTTGTGTCAGTTTTTAATGGGCCATGTCGTTTTATTGAATATATATTTTAAACAAAACCAAAACACTATTAAAGTTTTTGTTTAATGATTAAACATCAAAAATTTTAAATCGGGTAAAAGGACACTAATAAACGAACAAAAGTATATAATATAACAAGGGTTAATTTAAAATCACTAGCATGTTGTCTCTGAATGCATTTTAATCTAATATTTTCCTTTATTAACCTATTTCTTAAAAAAATTGGTTTGATTTATTTTTCATTTTCCATAATATCTTCTTTATTACTACTAATCTAGTCGAAAAGTATATTTCCTTCGAAAAATAGTTAGAATGCTCCGAAAGGATCAACGATATCCCATTCCACGCGGAATACAAATCAAAAAAGGCCTTTTTGAGAATTCTTTCTGCCAATAAAAATTGCAATTGTTATTAACAAAAAAAAGCCCTTTCGATTTTTGATAATAACTCAAAAACCATAAGAGATAGCGGAATTTGCAAAAAAGATCCTTAAAAAGGAGGACATTTTCAAAAAAGTTTTAACTCTCGAAACTCTATCTCTATTATTTATAATTTTAATTTAACGCTAAAAATAGGCCTCAGCGCGTTTATTCTGGCTGCGTGCTCTGAGGCTTATCTTTGTTTTCTCGGCAATCTGAATTTTTTTGAATATGCAATTTTTTAAAGTAAAATAATAATTACACGGTAAAAAGAAACATGTAGATTGCGGTAAAAATTGTGGTAAATTTTGTTTTCTCTTCAATTTAGATGTTTTAAATATGCAATATTTTAAAGTGAACTAAAAGGTAGAAGGAAATATACAATATGTATATATTTTTGTAATGGAAATAAAGAAAGGAAGCCAAAAACATAATATTATACAGGGTGTTCCGTTTAAAAAAAAGACAAACTTGGTATTTTAAACACATTTTCGATGCTCTTTTTATTTATCTGATGGAAAATTCTAACGGTTCAGTAAAAACACCTCAACTTTTAAAATTTAAAGTTTCTTCCAACTCCTAAAATAAAAGCTCTGGTGGTGCTCCAAAATATGCGGAAAAACCCTGTACACGGTGATCATTTATAATGTCCCTCTTTCTTAACTTTTTTGTTTTTCGCATTAGACAAAAACCTTAGATAGAAAAGTTGTAAAAAATTATATATACTATTTGCAGGATATTTATATATATATATATATATATATATATATATATATATATATATATATATATATATATATATATATATATATATATATATATATATATATATATATATATATATATATATATATATATATATATATATATATATTTATATCTATCAAATTTTTAAATAATTTCTTAACTGATTTTTTAGGTGGTAAAAGGCCACGGATCTGTTCGGATACTGCACCTGTATGGTGGAAACGCACGGAACTTAAGACGCACAGATAATGCTGAAACACATCAAGAATGCAATGAGATGAATAACTGGGGCAGCATCACTACTCCGAGGGAACTGGAGATTATGACGGGCTCCCACCTCTCCATATAATGATCAAGGCCTCAGCAAGGGCGAGGGTGGACGGGAGGGGGGAGGCACTGTGAACAAGGCCAAGTGGAACTGGGTTTTTCGTTTTGGCGGATAGCACCCCCGAATCCCATTTTAGAAGGTGGCTTGAAGGGATCGGCGGATAAATGGGGCTTCCGCTGTGAGACAAAGGAAGGAACAGTTATCTATAAAAATGGCTCGGGAAAGGGCCCTGGCTTCGGTTTTATGTAGAAAGGAGAACTACAATTTTTGGAAAATGTAAATATGCAACCGATTTCCGGGCGGAAGTTATAGCAATAGCCAAACCTGTAGAATCCCCTTTTTTAAAAAAGCAGGGTCTAATGTACGACAGTAAGGCAGGGGATCAGGCGCTAACAAATAAAAGTGAAAAGATCAGAATTACAAAGAGGAAAACAATTAAAAACTAAGAAAACCGCCAGAGATCCCGCAAAGGGGTCCCTAGACAAAAAAGAGATCCCGGGGGAAGCCCGAAAAAACTCGCCAATTTGGGAGCTGGGGGACAATGGAACTGAATATAGGCGTAAATCTTTTTTCAATCATTCGAAAGAACAGGATAGGCGGTTGAATAAAGAACTGAAAAAGACAACACCCCAGACAATAAAGGTGGGGATGAATAGGGGACCCGGGAAAATAAATGACCCAAAAGGTGCAAAAAACCCGACAGGATACGACAGGTCGGAGAAAAAAGACACCAACAAAAGAAAAAAGCGAGAAAGAAACTTTGTAGAGGGGTTTTGAGTTCCCAGACAACACATCAGGGGGAAATTTTCTAGGTGGTGGTGGCCTTCAAATACCTCCATTACAACTCGCACACTAGTAAGGAAATTAGGGTTTGGTAACAAAAACCAATATCAGGGTAAAAATATTGGGACGAAGAACCCTGTGTATCTTAGGGTTGTTTAGGCTTAATTTACCCTTTCAAAGGGTTTAGCGGAAACTCAATCTACAATAGATAAAAATAGAGAAAAAATGGGGTAAAGAAATTTTTAAAAGTTTTATTTTAATTTTTTTTATAATTCTTTTTTTATGTAACTTGCCGATTGACGTATTTATAGTTTGTAACCCGTAAATTAATTTCCAAATGGTTAGTTCGCTTAAACTATTTATTTTAGGTACTAGGTACAAACTTTAGGAAAACCTACTAAAGGGTTTGGGTTGCCGGGCAACGTAAGCAAGGGGCACGGAAAGAAAAAACCCTTTTTCCTTTCTTCCCGATTTTTGCCCCATTTGGTGGAGTATATCACCACTTTGGTTTTTGATGGGTGGGGGTTATATCCCTTTTATTGACAATTTCCACAGAAAAGGATAGACCGATTTTCTTTCTGGCACGCTTAAGACTGCTAGCGGGGGCCTCCGTAGGATACTCGAAGGTAAAATAAAGAGTAAAAAAATACCCTAAAAAACCATACAAGACCGTAGCTAAAATGTTTTAGTTGCGGTGTTTTTGCATTGAAAAATTAGCCATTTCGAGAATTTATTTAAAGCAATTAAAAGCACCGCAAAAAATAAAAAGCTAAAATTTCAAAATTCTTTCTAATTTTTTTCCGAAACACGAAAACCGTGAAAATGCTTGATTTTTGTTTTGTCATGATTAAAAAATAAAAATTTAAAACCAAAATATGGTTACTTATAAAAACAAACAATTATTTTAGCATACGGGGTGACGTTTTAGACAATAACTAACACTTATTATTTATTTGTGTATTGTTTTTAAACTAAATAATAAACTTAAAGTCAATTTGTTGGATCAATTTGGGGTTCGAGGGTTTTTTTAAAAACGGTGGTTATCGATAATTTTCAAAAAATATGAAAGCCAACACTTTCTAGTTCTCGTAATAGTTTTTTAAATTTGGGGGGTTTTTTAATATTTTTTGAGTGAAAATCAAACCCCCAAAATCTTATGGTTTAATTTTTCTTTAACTTGACTCATATTTCAAAAATCCGTTAAAAATAATTTGTCCTTCCTTTAAAAATGGTGTATACTTTATTTTCATTTTAAGTGAAAAATAGTTACCGAAAAACGTTATCTCCTTTTTTGCAAATCGGAAACAACAGATCGATACACAATTTTGAAGAACCTAAATAAAATATAATATTTTTATTATGAAATTTGTGGTAGTGGGAGTTTGTTGGGCTACGCCCACCGTCTCCGGTCCTTTGGACCCTGGTGTAGGTAAATGCACTTTTTAAAGTTATATTTTATCAATTATTCCATGTCTTTATATTTAATATTGGCATTACCCCGGGATCCCTTTATAATGTTCCCCCCTTTTAACTTTTTTGTTTTTTTGCATTAAACAAAAATCTTATAAAAAGTTGAGAAAATGATACATGCTATTTGCAGAATATATTTATTATAGGGGTCGGGAAATGCGTGAGAGGTTTTATTTTTTTAAAGAAACACCCTTAATTTCCATTGTCTAGAATCTTCTAAAAATTTTTTAATATTGTTTAAAACATTCCTATATCTAAATTAATGGTTTTAAAATTCCATTTTAAAAAACATTTAAAAGGTAAATATTCTAGAATTTTAGGTTTCCGGTTACGGTCGCGAAGAAACAACACTTTTGTTTATTACTAATAGTTACAGATTTAGTAAATAATTATATTTATTTAATGAAAGATTTTTTCATTAAAAAGTTCTACACGTTGTTGTTTTCCTTTCTGAATAAGACATTTAATCAAAAAATGTTTCATTAACTAAATATATGTCAGTAAATAACAAAACTGTTGTTTTTTCGCGATTGCCTAATTCAAGGCACTAAGAACTAAAATGTATAATATTTTTGGTTTTGAATGTGCTGCTTTGTTAAAATGCGAATATTTCGAAAACTATTACATTTAGATATAGGACATGGTATTCAAGAAATATTCAGAAATTTTAGAAAATTAAAAAAAATTTGCAATATACGGGGTGTTTCATTTAAAACCATATATCTTTAAACTGTCACGCATTTCTGCAATACCCCTTTATATATATATATATATATATATATATATATATATATATATATATATATATATATATATATATATATATATATATATATATATATATATATATATATATATATATATATATATATATTTTATATATATATATATATATATATATATATATATATATATATATATATATATATATATATATATATATATATACGGTATTGAGAAATGCGTGAAGTAAAGATATATGTTTAAATGAAACACCCCGTATATTGCAAATTTTTTTGAATTTTCTAAAATTTCTGAATATTTCTTGAATACCATGTCCTATATCTAAATGTAATAGTTTTCGAAATATTCGCATTTTAACAAAGCAGCTACATTCAAAACCAAAAATATTATACATTTTAGTTCTTAGGTGGCCTTGAATTAGGCAATCGCGAAAAAACAACAGTTTTGTTATTTACTGACATATATTTAGTTAATGAAACATTTTTTGATTAAAATGTCTTATTCAGAAAGGGAAAAACAACAACGTGTAGAAGGCTTTTTAATGAAAAAATCTTTCATTAAATAAATATAATTATTTACTAAATCTGTAACTATTAGTAATAAACAAAAGTGTTGCTTCTTCGCGACCGCCTAATTCACGGCCACCTAAGAACTAAAATCTAGAATATTTACCTTTGAATATAGCTGCTTTGTTAAAATGCGAATATTTCGAAAACCATTACATTTAGATATAGGACATGTTATTCAAACAATATTCAGAATTTTTAGAAGATTCTAGACAATGGACAATATACAGGGTGTTTCATTTAAAAAAATATAACTTTAACCTCTCACGCATTTCCGCGACTCCTTCTATATTTATAAATATATTCTGCAAATAGCATGTATCATTTTCTACAACTTTTGTATATAAGATTTTTGTTTAATGCAAAACAAAAAGTTAAAAGGGGAACATTATAAATGATCACCGTGTACATGCCAATATTAAATATAAAGACATGGAATAAGTCCGATAAAATATATTTTTACTTTAAGAGTGCATTTACGCTACACCTTAGGGGTCGGGCGAAAGGACGCGGAGACGGTGGGCGTAGACTAACAAACTCCCACTACCACAAATTTCGTATAGCCGCATTAAAAATATTATATTTTATTTAGGTTCTTCAAAATTCGGTGTATCGATGCGATGTTGTTTCCGATTGCAGGCCTACAGGAGATAACGTTTTTCGGTAACTATTTTTCACTTAAATGACATAAAGTATACACCATTTTAAAGGCAAGGACATAATCTATGTCTCTGCTGTAACGGATTTTTGAAATATGAGTCAAGTTAAGAGAAAATAGCATCTAAACATAACCGATTTTAGGGTGATTTTCACTCAAGGAAATATTAAAAACTAAATCCAAATTTAAAAAACTATTACAGCAGAAGCCTAGATTTAAGTGTTGGCTTTCATATAGTTTTTGAAAATTATCGATAACTTCTACCGTTTTTAAGAAAAACATTATGCCTCGAACCCCAAATTGGATCCAATTTTCGTGGAGCGAATTGACTCTTAAGATATTATTTAGTTTAAAAGCACATATACACAGAATAATACTAATAAGTGTTAGTTATTGTCTAAACATCGTCACCCCGGGTATGCTAAAATAATTGTTTGTTTTTATTAAGTAACCATATTTTGGTTTTAAACTTTATTTTTTAATCATGACAAAACAAAAATCAAGCATTTTCTACGGTTTTCGTGTTTCGGCGAAAACTAGTCAGAAAGTTAATTGCAGAATTTTACGCTTTGGGTAATATATTACCTTGCTGTCTGGTACGCGTTTAGCATTGCTTTAAATAAATTCTCGAAATGGCTAATTTTTCAATGCAACAGCACCGCAACTGAAAACACTTTTTAGCTACGTGTCTTGTATGGTCTTTTTAGGGTATTTTTTTACTCTTTATTTGTACTCTTCGAGCATATACCTACTGGAGGCAGCCCCGCTCAGCAGTGCTAATAAGCGTGCCAGAGAAGAAAAAATCGGTCTATAACCTTTCTCTGTGGCTCCAACGTGCTGATTCGTCAATGAGAGGGATATATACCCGGCCCACCCATCAGAACGCAAAGTGGTGTATATACCTCCACCGACCAATCAGCACTTAAAATCGGGAAGAAAGGTTATAATGTGGTTTCTCTTTCTTTCTCGTGCGCTTGCTTACGTTGCCCAGCGACCAAACTGCCTTTAGTAGGTATATCCTCAAAGTTTGTACCTAGTACCTATAGTAAATAGTTTAAGCGAACTAACCCATTTGGAATATTAATTTACTGTTACTAAACTATAAATACGTCAATACGGCAAGTTACACTCGTAAACAAAAGTAATTATAAAGTAAAACTTGCCGAAAATCCGAAAATGGCTTTAGATTTCTTTCCATCGCCCATTTTTTTCTCTATTTATCTATCTATTGTAGCATGGTGAGTTTCCTCGCTAGGGCCCTGAGCACTGAGGCCTAAGCCCATTAAGCTCTACACCAACCCTTAAGCATACACAGGTTCTGTCACTCTGTACTGTCCCTTATGTATGCATTTTTTACCCTGATATGGTGCTGTCGTTTTGCTTACCAGAGCCCTAATTTCCTTACTAGTGATGCGAGTCCTGTAAGTGGTAGGAATATTATGTCATTTAGGTCCAGCCATGCCGTACCTAGACATTTCCCCCTGATGTGTCCTAGTGCTGGGCAATCTCTAAGTACACACCATCTACATGTGCTTGTCTCGCTTTTTTCTATCTTGTTGAGATGTCTGTTTCTACAATGACCTGTCAGTATGCCTGTCAGGTTTCTCATTTGCACCCTATTGAAGTCATTTATGTTTATCGGTAGGTCCTTCCATAGTTCATCCCCATAGCCTTTGATTGTCTGGGTGTTGTCTTTTTTCAGTTCTCATCGAACCGTTTCTCTATCCATGTTGCTATCTCTGTCATATTTGTGTTGAAAGAGATTCCCACGCTATATTCAGTTCCATTGTCCTCAGCTCCCAAATTGGCGAGTTTGTCAGCGATTTCATTCCCCGGGATCTCTTTGTGTCTAGGGACCCTTTGCGGGATAACTCTGGCGGTTTTCGTTAGTTTATTAATTGCTTTTCGGCATCTATTCGTAAGTTCTGATCTGTGCACTGTATTTGTTAGCGCCTGATCGCTGCCTTACTGTCAGTACATATAGTTATTTTTCCCCTGTATCTTCTATTAAGGCAGCATTCTATGGCTTTGGCTATTGCTATAACTTCCGCCTGAAATACGGTTGCATATTTTTACATTGTTCCATAGAACTTGTAGTTCGTCCTTTCTACATAGAAACCGAAGCCTATGCGGCCTCCTTTCCTCGAGCCATCTGTATAGATAACTGTTCCTTCGCTTGGTGTCTCACAGCGTTTGTAAGCCCAGTCATCCGCCGATCCCATGTACAATTGTCCACACTTCTAAATGGATTACTGGGGGGGGTGCTATCCTGCTTCATCGAAAGAGCCGCAGTTCGCACTTGGCCTATGATGTCACAGTGCCTCTCCCTCGTCCTCCACCGTCCACGTGCCTCTGCCCTTGCTGAGGCCTTGATCATTATATGGAGAGGTGGGAGCCCCGTCATAATCTCCAGCGATTCCGTCGGAGTAGTGGATGCTGCCCCAGTTATTCATCTCATTGCCATTCTTTGTATGTGTTTCAGCATTATCTGTGCCGTCTTAAGTTCCGTGCGTTGCCACCATATCAGGTGCATACAGTATCCGTGGCATACAGTATCCGTGGCCTTTTTACCACCTAAAAAAATCAGTTAACGAAATTATTTAAACAATTTGATAGAACCCGGAATTTATTGAATTACTTTTTGCGTAAAACTGGATTTAAATCGGAGTTCTCTGCCGTTTCCGAAAATACAAAATTAACTGCAAAGGTGCAGGTAGACGCTTAGACCAACATGCTAAATACTGTTTCATCTAAACAGGACTTAACGTATGGGCTAGGTCAAATTTAGTTATTAACATAAAAAGTTTAAAATACATTTTATTGAGTAAATTTAATTAAAAAATATTAGTGCTTATAGAAAATATACAAACATTTAAACGCTTGTTAAATAAAGTCTAGTGTGTCCGTGGCTTAGCTGGAACTAACTTTTTAGTCCAAGAATGTTTCCACTAAAAATCTGAAAAAACTAGATAACCTAAAATTTCCATAAGTAAAAAGTTACTACTTTTAGCAAATACATGGGAATTATTACTGTGGATTTTATCTATTTTGATTTATTAGTATTATAATATTTCTTTGTATACCTAAATATTACTTTTAATTAAAATAAAAATATACATTACATTTTAGGTAATTAATTATATATTTTCACCCTAATAACAATTACTCAATAAAAAATGCATTTTATTAAGTAAATTTTATTAAAAAATATTAATGCTTATAAAAAATATACAAACATTTAAACGTTTGTTAAATAAAGGCTATGTTCCGTGTTTAAGTTGGAACTATTTTATGTCCAAAAAATTATTAAACAAATCTGAAAAAATAGATAACCTAAAATTCTATAAGTAAAATTTAAAATACATGGGAATTTTTACTTGGATTTTATTATTCTGATTTATAGTATATAATATTTTTTTTTAAAACCTAAATTTTTTTAATTAAAAAAAAATATACATTACATTTTAGGTAATTAATTATATATTTTAATTCTAATAATAGAACTAAAGGAGATGTTATGGTTAAATGTTAAAAATAATGAAATAATGATATTGTAGCATGTACAAAGCGCTATGACTAAAAAGGAAATAGATTCATCGATATTTTATACATAAATTTACAATTAACCATTAACTGTAACATAATAAAGATAACTGAAATGTTGATATAATATCCAACGGAATTACCAGTCTAAATTATGAAAGTCATATCTGTACATCAAACGTACTTTAGTCAAATAAGGTTTTTACTTTGCCGGCAATACATGTACTGACTAGTCATTTCTAATAATGACAGATTTCAGTGTTTAACGATAACACATATATGTATATACCAATAATTGTAGATTTATAAGATGACAGTGTTGGAAGTTGTCCTGGGTTACAAACCACTATGAACATTAGATGCTATTAAAATAAAAGGAATTTTAAGGTGTTTATAAACTGCATTTTTATTTGAGAATGACGAAAGCAAAAACTCAACCAAAATAAATTGCACTGGTTCAAAAAGTCAGTTACCATGGTTAGAACAAAACGATTTTTCTTCATTTGCTTTTGCTTACTTGATTCTCAAATTAAAATGACCCTATTAAAGAAATTGTTAAACCTTTTAGAAAATTTAAAAATTTTTATAAATTTTAAATTTTTAATAAATTTTTTAGTTAAAAAAAAAAAATAAACGATAAAAACCCATTGGGAAAACTTAAAATTTAGTTTGAACACTAAAATGAAAATTAAAGCACAATGGAATTTTTAATTATGGGTCCATTCTAATATAAAAAAAACCCAAATAAAAAAGGTATATAGGAATAAGGGTTTTTAATAAAAAATCCCAAAAATTTAAAAGGTAAAATTTAATGAAATGCATACTGGCTTACAAATGAAAAAATAAAAAAATTATTAAGAGGTAAAAAGGGAACCCAAATTTAAATAAAAAAGGGGAAAAATTCAAAAAATTAAGTTATTTACATTATTAATAAAAAGCATGAATGTGCCAATAAATAGGAAAATATTATATGACGAAGAAAAGGGCGAGGGCCTAAATTACACCAACAATTAAAAAGATGTAAAGATTAAAAATTAAGGAGTTCCAAAGGCCCTAAAAGAGACCCCGGGGAATAAAATAAAATCCCAATTGGTGAAAAAGGATAAAAAAATTTTTCAACAAATTGACAATACCCAAATTAAAAAAAAAATGAAAAAAACCAAAAATAAAAATTTTTTAAAAAAGGGAAAAAATCCGGGTAAAAAAAACTTAATGGGGCAATAAAACAAACAATTGAATTTGGAAACAAACCCCAAAAATAAAAAAAAAAATTATTTTTAAAATTAATTAAATTTTTTTGGGGGTTATATAATTAAAAAATTATATAATTTAAAAAATATATTTTGTAATTTTCTATTATAATTTTTTTATTTTTAATTATATATATATATATATATATATATATATATATATATATATATATATATATATATATATATATATATATATATATATATATATATATATATATATATATATATATATATATATATATATATATATATATATATATATATATATATATATATATATATATATATATATATAAAATTTTTAATATAATTCCAAATTATTAAATTTGTACGTTTTAAAGTAAAAAAATAATTAAAGAATTGTATGTATTTTGTGATGAGCCGGGATATAATGCTTTTAAATATTATTTTATAAAGGTTATCCAAGTATTATTGTTTTATGAACCAATTCTAAGACAAGGTTTCTCCGTTTTAAATTAAAATGACAACGCTTTAAAAACAGTGCGTAAAAACCCCACCAAAATAAATAAAACCCTTTACATAAAAGAAAATAATCGTATTTTAAAACGTCTCTGGGCTTAATTTTATTGCTGTTTAATTTTAAAAGTATTTAAAGAAGAGATAAAAAACACTTCTAAGGGCACAAAGCTCTAATTTTCCGCTACTTTGGTTTGACAACTATATTTCTTAATGTGCAGTAAAGGGTGTGTCTTTAAAAGTTTGATAGGGCACGAGCCTAATATTGCATTATAAGAAGATAAAAAATAGAGTTAAAATACAAAACGAAGGTACACCTATTACCATATTTTTGACCATTACCGCCTTATCCCAAACTATCGGTTTAGTTAAATAAAAGGTAAAATCTTTTCTTTCAGCATTAGTTTTTTTATTTCCTCTATGCATGTCTTTATTTGAAAAAGCCCGAACTTTTCACGTCTGCTGCTCCTTAGAAAAAAGTGGATGCATGCATGTGAGCCAAGTTTGAAATGTCAAACCCCCAAGTACCATTCAGACAACAACTTTTTTTATCTTTATGAATGTTTAACTCGTTATTCATTTAATTTAATATTCGTTTAAAAATTTACTTGATTAGCAGTTAAATATATTTTATTGTTAACAGTGTCCAGAAAAAAAATTGTCTAAAAGGGTTTTGTGTTTTCTGATATTTGTATAATTTACGCATTAGGGTTGCCTCATTTCCATTTATATTGGAAAAGCGATAAAAAGGCTGACATAATACCCATAAAAAACCGTTTGTAGGTAACAATTTATTTTTATTTGTAGTATTTTTTTCGTTTCAGGATATCTCATTTGGAAAGTGTAATTAAAGTTATGCTAAATAAATATTAAATAGCAAGATCAGAATTCCCAAAAAATAAACAAATAATTTAATTAAAAATGTAAAATTTTATTACTTACTGGTAAATGTTTTTTTTTTTAGTTTTATGTCATTTTATTATTCAATTTTTTTTTAGACGCAAAAAATATAGTACCTATTATGTTTACATATTTTTATCCAATGAATCTTATTTTACTGACAATTAATTTAACACACATAATAGGTAGATAATTAGTTATGTATCCTGGAGACAAAAAGGGTGTGTTGCGTATGAAATTTATTTAAAATAAAATTGTAGACATACTTGGCTTTATTTTAGATTTCAGTACTTCAGGAGGCTGAAATTTTTGGATAGGAACTTGAGCCGTATTTCACATAAGTTAGGCTTGCAGCACACCCCCATTTTTCCGACCCAACCGATTACATGATAAGAACCGGTCAAGACTATTTTTATTTGATAAAACGTACTTAAAGACATATTCAGTTGAAATAATATTGGCAGAACATGTTTAAAAGCAATAAAAATACCTACTATTTTTGATTGGGTAATTTGATTAATAATGTTATGTCCTATGAATTACTCTAAAACTGTATTTAAGTATTATTTGTGAAATTCTGAATATTTTAAGCTTTTTTAAAGCCATCTACTGTAATTTAAATCGAAATAGTAATGTTGGAAAAGAATTATCAAGTTTCGTATTTTTTTTTAACGAAAACAATAAACTAATGCACAGTCCAGTAATCAAAAAAAATTTTGATAAATTACAAATTCTAACAGGAACTGGATAAAAAATTATAAAACATTTTACACGTAAAAAATTATAAAACATTTTACACGTCGCGTTTGAGGCGAGATGTAAGTTTGTTTTGTTGTCCGCCATGTTGTGCAGAAATTGCGAAAATTCTGGCGCCGTATCTTTGCAATCTATTACTTTTCTATCACTAAAAATATAAAAAGCCTTAATAATTATAGTAAGTTTTTAATTAAAATTTAATGTGAAATAAGATAAATACATATTATTACGTCTGATTGCAAGAAATATAATTCCAAAAATAAATATAAAAAATAAATATGACAAAACAAATTTTGATACGTTCTTTTTCATTTATTTAAATCACGCATATGAATAAAAAATTTTAGTAGATCTGTAGTTTTAAACATATTTTCAAAGCAATTCCGTACCCGCTTTTCCATGGTAAATTTACATTGTATCAAACATATGCTTGCTAGTAACATTGTTTAAAGTGTTTACTTAGAGCTGAGTATGACGATGAAAGATATTCGATGAAATATTTTTTTTATTAAGCATTAATAGTCTATATTTATAAAAAATAAATATTTGCTTCAAAGGTAAAGGTAGAAGTAAAAGGTAAAGCTTATAAGAAAAAGGTAAAAGGAAAGTGTTTTTCTTTATTTCATATTCATATATTTTTTTTGCAAGCAAATTCTTGCATGAAGAAGGTATTTTTTGAATCGACACGCGCAAGTTAAGTTAGTATGTATATTGCCATCGAATAACTTGCAACCTGCAGTCACAAAAAAAAAATTATAATTCGTTTAATAATAATTCGTAGTGTACATATAATTAAGCTGAAATTTAAATAAAATAGTGTTAAAGTTCTTTACTATTTGTGATTGAATAACATGACAAGTGACAAGGAACTGTCAAACAAACAATTAGAGTCACTGACGAGAAATCTGAATGTAAGTTTATTGCCGAAAGAATGAACCGATATTTGAATATATTTGAAAAATCCTAACTTCTCGCGAAGAAGCAGGCAGATATTGAGAAAGTTGTCACAGAGTATAGACAGTTGTATGAAAAAGACATGACACTTAAAGCATTTATGAAAAAGGTAGGTAATATGCAGACAAGGGTGAAGAAGAAAACTGACAAAAACAAAACGATTGATATTCATAAAAACATAATTTTGATCGCATATACCTGAAACATTAACAGTAGCATAATTTTTTCGGTTTACATATTCATCCTCAAATAGACGCGGCTTTTCAATCTCAACATGCGTGGAGGCGATAGCTCATATTGCAGTTCGGAAATTCTTGTTCGCTGCCCATTTTACTTTGGCTTCCATAATTCCATTTTCGAATGAGGGGAACTTAATCCACTCATTCGCCTTGTTCACTATAATATTAAGAGTATTATCTACGATTCTGGATAGTGTAGGCTGTGAACAGCCCAGTTCTTAGTGATACCGGTCTGGAAGCCCGTACCGTAAAAACACTTTCATTTTTTGTTCTGGCGAAAGCGCACCTCCTCTTGTTTCCAGGTTCTTGCCAATGAAGTAGTCGGCTAACCCATGCACGCTTATTTCGCTAAACCAAAAGAGGGTTCGAAAGTCGCACACATGTGGAGTATGTCTTTCTTTGTATACTTTTTCTGTACTTGCACCGCATCCACCATGGGAAACTCAAATTTAATAAAATTATCACTCGCCGACTCCAAACTAAAGCCTGTTGATCTATATGTGCGTATAAACGAATGAAGTAAATATTTGGTACAAAAGCTTCTTTGGACTAAATGCATATTTTTTAAAGCAAATCCTTTAATTTTAAAGCAAATGCTACTTTTTATAAAATTCACAAAAAGTGAAACCCTTTTTTTAGAGTAACACCCTTTTATTTTAACTTCCAACCTTTTCCTTCTTTTTATGAATAAAAAATTAAGTAAATGCTTTGATTTTTGTAAGTTAAAGCAAATACTTTATTATATAAATTCGGCCTAATATCTGTTTTTTTTTTAAGTGTTTTATTTGCTTAACAAATAAAACAAGTACACGCAGCGGTAGGTTCTGGTGTGAGACTAATGACTAAACAAGGCAGCTTATCTAAATCTAATTCGTCTATTTTACTTGCACCAGCAAAAGCACGTTTGTTGCTAATAAAATATAAAGCCAAATCCTGGTTTGAAAAATGGTATATATGGACCGAAGTCGCCTTCAATCGGTTTTCAGAGCAATAATTCAAGTTTGGAACCAAATATTCGTATTTGCAGGCACTTTTGAATAATGAGCTGTTACAAGAATAAAGGCGCCAGTGTTAAAAGATTTACCTAAAACTGTTGATTTAGGGTATTTTTTAAAGATGTAGACCATATATTCTATTATACGAGTGTCAGCTTCAGCATGATTAAAAAACATTTTTTTTTATCCAAACTAGTGATTTCTTTTAAAACTAGCCGATTTTCATAACCATTAACTTAATATAATTTTCCGGGATATACTTTATCTATCTAATATGTCATCGCATGAAAATAACACTTCATAATATGTTTTGTGTTCTGTTTTTGTACCGATATAAATCATACAGGCACGCCTCGAAAGTTTCGTATAAAAATTGTTATAATTTTTTATCGGGTTCATTTAAGGATTTGTAATTTACCAAAATACTCCTTTAATTACTGGACTGATTTAGTATATTTTTTAATTTGCCGTTTCAAAGTTTGTTATTCGAATTTTTCATGTAAAAAAATTGAGAAACGTGATAATTTCTTACATTATTAATTTGATTTAAATTACCATGAAAGGTTCCGTAAAAGCTTAAAATAATAGGAATTTTTTAATTTATAACGGATTTAAATTTTAAGATAATCTATATAATGTTACTCAAGTTATCGCAAGTTAAAGTGAATATTTTACTCATGCATACATTTTTCCATAAGACACGTTAAAAATCAAAAAAATTCAGCGGAAATTTCACGTTGCCTAGACAACGCCGTATTTCCACTTACTTACAACCTTACAACAATCGAACCTGTTTGTTTGTATTGTCAATTAGAAACGTCAAAATCAGTCAAAATGAGTCGATTTGGTCATGTACACGATGAAGAGATAGATAAACTAATTAAAAAAAAACTATTTCAGTTATAGTTTTAATTATGTTGCATAAAATTGAAAATTGTATGACAAAAAAAAACCATTTTAATAGTATAATACTCCCATATTTCTCCATTCTAGAAATATTCTCCCTAAATACCGCCCGTGCATAAAAATTAACCAGATAATTTTCATTTAAGCTTGTTATACAAATTCCACTCGTTTTTTGAACTCGTGGAATTATAAATAACAAGCTTTCATGAAAATTATCGGAAATTTTTAAGCACTGGTGGTATTATCGCCGAAAATTATATCAAATCACTCAATAAAAAAAACTTTTCATTGTTTCTAAACATAATCCACCAATGCAATTTTTGTAAATTCCAACTAAATGTGATTTTAAATATAGTTTCTCAAATAAAGATGGTTTCGACCGGTTCTTTTTCCCCAATCAGTTCTTCTATTTTTAGAGCTCTTTTCAGGGGTGAGCTGCGAGCCTAAGTGTTTTTGCTGGGATAGCTCTTTTTTTCCAAGTTTAAGGAGCTAAATTAAATCCTGTCTGTTTTTCAAAATTTAAGACAATTACGACCTTAGAAAGTTAGATTATAAACTTCTAAAATATTCTATAAATATACGATATAAGTGTCCCTGTGGCAGAGCCTTCCAAGTGAAAATGTGCAGTTTGCAGAATTTTTCCTTTACATGTGTCATATAACCTACTTACATAACAAATTTCGAGTTACTACTTCCTTAGTGACCCATAATTTTAATGACTCAGTAAGTGAGTAAATGAGTCAGTCAGTCGGTCAGTAGTAAAATGGGCGACTTTCAAATTGGAATATCTCAGAAACCAGTTGTCATAACTTTCTCATCATGACGCCCTATGGTGCGATAGGTCTAAACAATCTGCAAAATTCCCCATGGATTTACGTCTAACTATCACCAGGTATGGGTTAGGTGAACTAAAAAGAAATTTTTAGGCACAAAGATATTCAATATTTTTTTATCTTCTGTACCAATAATACCAATTTGTAAACAGTAGATACCAAATACTAGCTTAATTCTCTACAAACCTCTTCAATATATTACTTAAAGATTTAGATTTAATCACTATAAAGGGTCTGGTGGGTAAGTTTAAGGTTATCTTTATAACAACATAATTTTGACAGCATTTGTCGCCAAATAAATAATTTTTTGCGAGAAAAAATTAAAATCCGAAAGTCATGCTTTAAAACCATAGAATATTTTTAAAACCCAATACACTTTATATTTCTATTGGTTAAAAATACTCATTTCTGCAAATGGTTTTACTGACATCGGAGTAACATATTATTATGGTCACCATACTAAAAGGTTTGTAGTTAGTAACGCCTTAAAAATAAAAAAGGCTGCATTCAAGCTTCCTAAATATTTTTTAAAATTTTTCTTTTGGTCTTTTCTGAGTTATTCGATTCTCCGATGTGCTAAACGGAACTATGTAAAAATCAATGTTTATGCCAATTTGGTTTCCAATTTCAAGCAAACATTGTATAGATATCGCACATACGTCAGGGGAAATGTAAACAACCGCAGAATCAACCGAAGTGAAGGGCTGAAATAATCGGTTTTGGATGCCAAAGCTAACGTTATTGGTTATTTTAGACAGGATTTTCCAAACAGCTCTTTTCATTAAAATACTTGTTTTTATCAGTTGTTTTTTTCTTGTTGTAACTGTTTTTTGAGTGCTCCTTTTAATTACGGATTTGTGTTTTTAAGGGTGTTTTTACGGATGAAAAGATTTATTAAATAAAATTTTTCTTGCTGTTATTTTATTTCTAGCCATTTTATTCAAAATTTTTGTTGCCTAAAATTTATTACTTTAATTTGTTTTGACTATAGGGCTTACCCACTTACTTAAATTTGTAGACAACCTATTCAATGATTTTGCTAAGGTATAAAATAAACGCACAAACGATTTTTTTAATTGTTGCACAGGCACACAGAAAAACTAAAATAGTCTAAACTTGGTAGCGAACATGGGTATGTTCATGTGTTTTTATACGCTAAACACGAATCCAATGTATGTTTAGCTCCATTACACTCCAGTTTATTTTAATTAAAAAAAATAGCTTAAAGTGGAGTTATATGGAAAAACTGTATTTGCTTTAATAACCCCTCTATTTCGATTCTAATTAATTGGTTTTATCATTTTTTAGTAAATATAGATTATTTAAACGAGATTTTAAAGAGTTATGTAAAGGATTGGCTCCCAAACAAGGCAAATTCAAGTATTCACTGCGTACTGTAAAATTCAATACCATGCAGTGTTAAGTTCTTGCCATTTCCGAATTCAGTAAAGATTTCGGAAAATATATTAAATTTTCTGCATTCCCATTCTTATTGGTTTTCTTCAAATTTTAGAAATTGTAGCGAGAAGCAAACACGATTTCATCATGGAAATAAAAAAATATAATGGGCTGCTGAGCTGTCAATATGGTCGCATATTACTGCTGGATGCTCAAGAGAAATGCTAAAAAAATATACGAAAAAGACCAAGGAATCCATGATCTAGGTCTTTTAAGTATAGAAAAGTACAATACCAAAGTAAAAAATAATGAAGTTACTGTTGTACTCTTCCATATTAGAGTTTGCAAAAAAAAAACTACTAACTAAGGTAACTCTATCGCGTTTTTTTTGGTTTACTGCCTATTAATTAAGTGTTTAAAGTAAAAATCCTTTGTAGTACATTGTTAATAAACTTAAAGCTCAAAAAGGAATTAATAATTAGACCAGACATGAAAAACCATGCATATTTTATGAACTTCGAAATTCACTTATACCGATATATTTTATAGAGGCTAGTTAAAAAAATAAATTTCTTTTTTATTGCGTAAAAATACCCTTCTTTAAGACAGTAATATATATATATATATATATATATATATATATATATATATATATATATATATATATACATATAGGGCTGAGCAGGCTCAGTTCGTTATACCCCGGGACCTGGACCGAAGAGGTACCATTTTCCAAAAATTAGTAACGCAAATATCCCAAAGAAAACATACTGGGACATGAATCCGCCACAAAACTATATAGCATATTTAGATGTTTTTATAATTTTTAAATTAAGTGTGACATGTATTTTTTATTTACTATCTATCTATCGCTATATTAAATTTATTTCCTATGTTTCAAGCAAGTAAAAGTTACCATTACAAACATCTTTTACATTCTTACTGTCAATTGCATGTGTATAAGAATTTAATACGTTCGGAAAGACCTTTGTATATCAGCTTCATTTTGCGAGTTAATTAACCTAGATTCAATTTTTCATTAGAAAAGTGTCAGCTGTCGTTACGGTAAACTCGCGATGGAAAAATGTGAGTTTCAAAAAAATATACTTGTTTAATAGTCTGGTTTTTTTAAGGCTAGAAGTAATTAAAAGAAAAGGTCGTGTTTTAATATGTTTTTTTAAGTTATAAACTATTAAAAAAATTGGATTTTAATAAATAAATTTTTATTTTAATAATTGCAATACTTTTATGGTATTAAATAAAAAAATAATTACATTACACTAATACATAGGCGCAGTATAAAATGAATAATATTGTAAAGCCGTTTTATAACGTTTTAATTCGTTACTTCGACAATTAAGACACCCAGCAACATTTTACAACACTTTATTTACAGGTTGGACATTTTCTGATCTTAACTTTATCCCTTATACTACTGACAGACTTTCTTTACTTGTCTTTGGGTTTCTCATGTTTTGGAAAGGTCTGGAAAACCTTTAGAATACTGCTTATATTAAAATCCAAAGTTGGATGCTATACTAAAAATTATATATTTATGGTAATATTAAATAACTTCCCAAAATGGTATTGCATATTTAACCATGTCAAACAGTCATATGCTTCTGGAAATCTGGATAGTGATGGTCAGATTAATGTCATTTATACAGATTTTTTCAAGGCGTGGACTATAGGTTTTTACTTGTAAAGTTGTGTTACTCTGGTGAAAAAAATATATATTTTTTTAATCATGTTTGACTGACAGGTGACTAACTATACAGTACTGTACCCTCAAGTCTATTAAACCTATAGAGCACACGTTGGGCCTGACAAGTCTATTACGTTATAATTTTTTGATATAAAAAAATATTTTTGCAATTTCATTTTTTGTGTCCTGTAAACCTTTTCAGATTTTTGGATAGTACAGATTTCTGTTATCGCTTAAACGATTAGTGCAATAGTGTTCGCATAGCTAGTAATCTGAGCCCGCTATACGAACAAAATATTTCTTACCGATATTTTACATGACGAAAATTATTTTCGCCTTGACCATCCGCCTAAACCTTCAGTTCTTGCGTCGTATTCCTCCACCGCACCGGCACGGCAAACTATTTAATACCGAATTTATCATGTGAGAGGGCTATATATTTTTGCCACCTTTGGTCAGTACGATTACAAATAATTGAAGGTATAGCAAATAATGTACAGGGTGTTCCAAATCCGAGCCTCATCCTTGGGATCTCGGAAACGATAAGAGATACGAGGTAGGTTAAATGAAGACAAAGTTGCGCAATTTGATGCTGATCAAAATGCTACCCTAAGTTTAAAATTTCAAATACCTCTGAAGATTTTTGGAAAAAAACCTAATATTCGCGATTTCATTTTTTTAATGACTCTATTTCAATAGATATAACAATTCTCATTGCTACTTTTTCTGCTCTACAACATAGGCTATAAGATTTACACACCGACGTTTTGTCTTCCAGCAGCCATAATCAACTTTGCTTTTTTAAATATGGTCCAGGATTTTTTATTACGTATTTAAAAAGAGCTTCTAAGGTACCAAAACCAATTATGTATGGCATTTATTCGAAAAATTTATATTAATGGCAATTTCCATAGGAAATAATGTGTTAGAGAGAGACAGAGAATAGATTTGGTAAGATCTTACCAAAAAATCATAAATATTATTTTTTTAAAAAAGCGCGAAATCTTTTTTATTCTGGCACATCAGAATCATTTAAAAACTGGTTTAAAAAAATCCACGGCCGTATTTTAAAAATTTTGAAATTCTGACAACACAAAAAAAAATACAATGAGAATGTGAAATGTATTATTTGTTTCAAATCTAATCCCATACAACTATTTACTTGTATTTATAAAAAACTTTAATTTATGTTATTATCATACAAAAAATTATGATTTTAAAAATAGTTCGTTTAATGTGTAATTTAAACATTAGGTATATTGTTTTAATTATTTCAAAAAATAAACAAAACAAAAATGTTATAAAATTTAATAATAAAAGTTAAAGCAAATATTTAAATCGTAATCCGCCTGCTTGAATGCATTTTCGTCTCAATCTTTAAATTTAATGGATGGCACGCTGAATAGTCCTTGCTGGGATAGCCCTGATCACCCTTATTAACTCTTGACTTATGTAAAACTACAATGTTTCGCGGTGTGTTTTGATAAAGACAATTTTGGAGATATCTTCAAAGAAAGTAATCTAGAGGGTTTAGGTCTGGGCTTCAAGCTGGCCAACGTACGGGTCTTTGGTTCCCAATCCATTTATTAGGCACCGTCTTGTTACCACCATAGTTGACGTAATACGTCCAAAGGGTCTTCCATTAAGGTATCCAATACATGGTCTTTATATATAAATTTCCTTTAAGAAAAAATGGGCCGATAGTTTTATTGTACCACATACCGACCCATACATTAAATGATTGTCCTCCCTGAGGTTTTACTTCTTGGGTTTTTTATTGACCAATAGTGTTCGTGATGTCTATTTAATAGTTCATGCGTTAAAAAATTGCATTTATTTGTCCATATAATCTTATTTAGGAAATCAAATTATCATTTGATCTATTTTGCAACCAGTTACAAAAATCTAATCGTCTCTCAGCATCGCCAGGTCTTAATGTTTGACTAATATGAATTTTGTAAGGTTTAGATCCATGATTATTTAAAGTTCTCCAAACTTTCATTTACGGTAATACCACTTTATCTGAAAAAACTCTAATTGAAGCTCGAGGATTATTTTCCAAAAAAATAATTTAAAATGATTTATTTTACTTTCTATTTTGTAAGAGTTTTAAAAATTACAGTGTTTAAGATAATTTGTTCATCTTCTGGATCGATTCGTCTTTCATATTTAACCCTTAGTTTAACAAAACTTCAATATTGAGCTAAATTGTTATCAATATTAGCAAAATAACTATATTGCGACTGCCGTCTTTCTGGATATTCCAAGAAATAGCGCTCACAGGCCTTTTTTGAATTTCGATTTAAAATATAATAAACCCTTATCATATCTTGTTTTTCTTCATAAAAAAGGCATTTTGTTATAATAGGCGTTAACGATTAGTGAACAGTGAACTGTCAAAATTTTACGCTACTTAAATATAAACAAATGATCTAAGACAGCACGGTACACTGCCATCTTGATAAATAGCTAAAATTTCTGTAAATATAGCTAGAGCCTATGGTTTTACGGTTGACGCTTTAATTATATTATTTATTTTGTTAACGACTTTTTAATGTTAGTTTTTAAAATATATTCTCTGTCTCTCTCTAACACATGTTGTTTTTTATGGAAATTACCATTAATATGAATTTTTCGAATAAGTGCGATCATTACTTTTTGGACCTTAGAAGCTCTTAAAATCCGTAATAAAAAATCCAGGGCCGTATATAAAAAAAACAAGGTTGATGATGGCTGCTGGAAGACAAAACGTCGGTGTGTAAACGTAATAGCACTAGTTTGTAAAACAGAAAAAGTAGCAAAAAGAATGTAAAATTTATTTTGTTATATCTATTTAAATAGAGTCATAAAAAAATAAAAATATAATCGCGAATATTCGGTATTTAAAAATTTTAAACTTTAAGGGTGGCATTTTAATCAGCATCAAATTGCGCAACTTTGCCTGTATTTAACCGACCTCGTATCTCTCATTTCCGAGATACCAATTAGGGTTCGAATTTGGGACACCCTGTACAGATTATTTTAAATGGTAAGTTTCTCAGACTTTGGCTCGCTTACAAACTATATAAAAAATCGCTTAGCCGATCTATTTCAGATCTGAAGCTTACTCAGACTGATAAATACGAAAGGCGATTTTTATCCATTTTAAAATATTTACGAGAAAAGTAAATGGATATGGGGCTGTAACACATTAAACGCCTTATTTGCTTTTCAGTTTTTATTGTTTTATTGAGACGGGCTGAAAAAAGATTGTCGTAACTTACATATTTTTTTCTATACTATACATTGATATAAAAAACACCAGAAAAATGTGTTGTTTTTTATTAAAATAGCCCCCCGATATATTAAGCCACGAGCCTCCACTGCGCTACACACAATTAAATGCACTTCTTTCTGGAGCATTTGCAGCAATGTAAATAGCATCCAAGTCAAAATCTTTTAAATATTTACAACTGCAAATGTAATTTACAAGAAGCGTAATTTTCGTCGGGACCACCATCGCAAATTAAAAAAACACCGATTTTTGTGACGTCACGAAGCTTATGATTCGTCCCCTCCTTAATGTCAGACAGTGGTAACATTTGGTTAATTTCCTTCTTCCTCTCAGTGTGTGGCGTAATTTATGGTTGGCCCATTTTTTATAAAGCATTATGATGTTTAACACAACTATTTGGAAAATGGTTGAATATTTCAAAATGGATCAAGTATACCGTTTTAGTTAAAATAAGGTTTTTTATTGGAAATTTGCTTTTAAAACGTATCTTACATTACGGGTACAAAAAACTGCATACATTTATGAATTCTGGTATACCTTTTGTTGACTACACATTGAAACGTTTTATTTATAAAAACATAGTTATGCATTTTTGTCAAATCCAAACCAAACTGTACTGTACCAATACGGTACAGAATTAGGACGATCTGTATTAAAAATTTTCAATTACAATTGATCGAACCTATGATTATCAAGCTTGGTAATACTTTCATAAGTTTTAATAATTTTCCTCTCTAAAACACTTAAATCTTTCTTAAATCACAGTTTAATTGAATTCCCGGAAGAGCAAACTTTATGGAAATTAAAAGCAGATAGTTCAACTTGGTACCGTATGAGTGTATATAAGTTCGTAAATTAAATTTAAACGACTGTTAAATCTTTTAAGCTGTATAGTTTGAAACATTATGGGAAATAGACAATTACAAAACTAGTTTACATGTAAAATGGTCGATATGTAGGACACTCCGAAATTGTTAGTTCACGCAAACATTCAAAATAGTTGGTTAGAGGGGCACAAAGCGAATAACAGAGGGATAATTTAATTAATTTCTAAAATCGTGAGTGTATTTAGTGCTAATAGAATATTTGTCTAATTTTCTTGGTATATTAATAAATATAGACAGAGAGCTAGAGCCAAAAAATCACCGTGATCAGTAATATGGAGTTTCTCCCGTAAAACATGTTTATTTAGTATTGTTAATTATGTTCTTTCGCAGGTTGACAACCAATTGGGGGTAGCAATAAGAGGTGAAAGTGCAAAATTTTTAGGAAAAAAATCGTCATCGATAATATGTCAGCCATTTTGGCCACTTAAAGTTGAATCCCTAAGGTGTCTAAATCCAAAAGGGCTGACAGTTAGGTGGATACCGAGGGCAGTAAAATGGGGTCAAATTATCCCGAGCGCTTCTTTATACTGGGTGTTTCTTAATTAAATGTCAATATTTACGGGGGCAATTTTTGGGTCCATTTTAAGAGGAAAACTTCATATTATGTTCTAAACGTTCTAAGTTTTGAGATGCATGGTGGTAAAATTTAAAAAAATAAATAATTTATTATTAATATCAGTAATACCATTTTAGATATTTTAATAAAATTTGGCACACATGTTCTATGTATTAAAAGGCATTTTTAAGTATACTACATTTTTTTTATTCCAACTAGTGGCTTTCGTACTGAATTTGGCCTGCTATTTTTGACAGATATTGATGGTACGTCACTGATTTCTCTTAAAATAATAAATATTTTTGAAATTTCCAATCATTAATAAGCAAAGTTATTTTTTTTTAATCCGATGCACGGTTTTCGCTTAAAAATATATTAAAAAAATTCCGCATGATCATAACAATATTGGTAAACAATATCACCATGCAAAGAAATATCTAGATTTAATTTTTCTAGATAAAAACCGTGCGTCGGATTAAAAAAAATCAAGAGATCGAATCAGCTCAATTTTTTTTTAATCCGACGCACGATTTAAACCAACAAAAATTAAGATAGATATTTCTTTGCATGGTGATATTGTCTACCGATAGTGTTATGATCATGCAAAAAAATGGTTTTTATTTTTTCAAGCAAAAACCGTGCATCGAATTAAAAAAAATCAAGTGATCAACGTTGCTTATAAATGATTGGGGATTTCAAAAATATTTTTTTTTAAGAGAAATCAGTGGCGTACCATCATATCTGCCAAAAGGAGCAGGTCAAATTCCGTACGAACGCCACTGGTGGAAATAAAAAAAAATGTAGTTCACTAGAAAATACCTTTTGATATATAGTACATGTATGCCAAAATTTATTAAAATATCTGAAGTGGTATTACTGATATTAATAATAAATTATTTGTTTTGGAAAATTTTACCACCCTGTATCTTAAAACTTAGGACGTTTAGGACATACTTTCATATGATGTTTTTTTTTTTAATGGACTTAAAAATTGCCCCCTTAAATATTGACATTCAATTAAGAAACACCCTGTAAAAAGTATGCGCTCGGGATAATTTGACCCCGTTTTACTGCCCTCGGTATTCACCTAACTGTCAGCCCTTTTGAATTTAGACACCTTAGGGGTTCAACTTTAAGTAGTCAAAAAGGCTGACATATTATCAATACCGATTTTTTCCCAAAAACTTTGCACTTTCACCCCTTACTGCTACTCCCTGTGTCCAACAGGTTGTCAGCCTGCGCGGGAACATAATAAACAATACTAAATGAACATGCTTTACGAAGAAGTTCCATATTACTGATGACGATGATTTTTCGGCTGTAGCTCTTAGACCAAAAGTATTACTTAAAAAATTAAGGAAATTAAAAAAAAATATTACGTCACATAAAAAATGTTAATTTGTTTATTAGTGGCATATATCCTACTAACACACTATTAATATTCTAGAGTTAACATCCCCATTTTTTTCGCCAAATACCCCCAAACAAAGCAATTTTACTTTGCTACACTTTACTGCGTTGCTAATGAATAATATGTTTCTTAAGCGTTTTACTTGCAAAAAACATGTAATTGAGGCATTTTTACTTTGTAAGACAAATATAACTAAAATTTCTCATAAAGAAATTTTACTGTAGAAGATTTTTATCGGTGTATTAATCTTTTGACAGTTCGCATAGGCTTATAGTCTTAGTATACTAATCTACTGTATGCGTCTTATGTGAATTTAGAGGGATTTTATTAACACGGACCTAAAGATTTGGAGAGAGATCTGATGGAAAAGAAAAAAAAACCCTAATGGGCAAAATTTTTCATAGCTTTTATACTCTAGGGATTTACGAAAAGCTAAAGTCAAACTCTTTGCTGAAATTTTTTTTGTCAATGTATCTTACTACAGTTTCTAACCCTTATAAAACATTTAAAATTAAATTTAAGTTGAGGAAACTCATAAGTATCTTTGCAACTTTTAATACCACCGTCTTAAAAATGTGCTTTGAACGTATACTCCGCTTTTTCAAATTTTTTTAGGGCACAGGTATTATTTTTCATTATATAAACCTATATCTTTTTTCATAGTTTCTTGCAAGACAACGAAAACAAGACAAATAGTACAGATTTGGTATTAAAAGATGCACAGCAGATTTTTTTACGAGATCTGGCATGATGCGCTACTAAACAAACTTTCTTTCTACAGTTTCTCCCCAAAACCTTATTATTGGCTTTTTAGTTTTCTTTCCAGTAGACGTCTGTCAGTTATTGCAGTTGGTCAACTCTATTTATTCTTTACACTAAAACCTTCCAGACCATTTTGGTTGTAGTGTGAAATGGTGACGGATGTGACGAAATGTGCAGAATATTTTACAGTAGCCAAGAAGTGATCCAAGCCACCCAGAAGTGCAAATATAAATAATTGGTAGAGAATAGCGTTTAAAATGAAAAAAAAAAAAAAATTAATAGATTTGAATTATGATTAGGTAACTTAGGAAAGTAGGTTGGTTCTGTGATAGGATTGGTAAGCGAGTTACTGACTGTAAAGGTTTCGGCTGCTCGATCCTGAGCGTTAGTTTTTGTAGATCCTAAAGTATAGATAAGTTTAAGCCAGAGGATATCGGACTAACCTAATTTTGGGTTAGAATCTCTGGCAAAAATTAAATCTTTGTGAACGTAAGCACCTAAGTCGCCATGGGGACTAAATAAATAAAGAAAACTTGGGAAGATAAGTTTAAGTTTTAGGGCTGAATTGTATGTGAGGCTTGGAAAATTAAAAGTAATGCTAATCGGAGTTCAGACTGGAGGTAAACTCACAGATATTTATGAGTTGGTACAAAAATGAATGGTCATACAACTTCAATTTGGTTGTGCTGGTTGGATGACCACTACTGAACTCCTATAAAGTTGTGTGTAGCTTGATAAGGTAAGTAATTAAGTAAGTTTAATATTATTATCCCCTTTAAAAATACGCAAAAGTATGCGATTTTAAAAGGTAATTTTAAAAAATGAAATTAAAAATGGATGTTGATATCTGCTGTATAGGCTGATTATAGGCATCACCCAATATATATACTGTATATATATATATATATATATATATATATATATATATATATATATATATATATATATATATATATATATATATATATATCTATATATATATATATATATATATATATATATATATATATATATATATATATATATATATTATATATATATATATATATATATATATATATATATATATATATATATATATACATTATATATATATATATATATATATATATATATATATATATATATATATATATATATATATATATATATATATATATATATATATATATATATATATAAAATTTACATCTTTATCTTTTTTAAAGGAGACTCATCCTCACAACAGGTACAGCTGGTGTCTTCGTCAATATCGTCCCTTTCAGATCCATTATTTTCGATATGGCCAATTAAAATTTGTGGATCAACTTCTACTGTCATAATCTCTGCTTTAGTAATTAAAGTTAGGTTCTAATTTCTGCAACCACATTTATTTGTACAATTGCTTTTGCAAGAGCATTTAAGGTTCTTAAGTATGTCGTCTGGGATTAATTTATCCTCAAAAAACACAGGCTTTAAAATATTTTCTGTAGCATTGTTTGCCATTGTGCCAAGTTTGACATTTTAATTAAACTCTGTCGATGTGTTTCTTGAGTGCCCCTTCTTTGAAGGGGATAAATTTAATGAATATGATTTTTTTTTGTTTTAAAAATTAGTACCGGTATTCGTTTCAGGGTATTCTTGGCGAAACTTTTTTTGACGCGTAAAGACATTTTACAATCATTGAATTGTTCTGCAGCTTTTCTGAGATTGTATTACTGTACAAAAACCACTGTAAATGCATGGAATGCTTAGATAGTGAGAGAATAGAAGACTTTTTACCCAACTTTTCAATTACTGAAGCAGAAATTATGAAAGTAGAAGTTAAACCACAAATTTTAATTGGCCACATCGAAAATAATGGATCCGAAAGGGACGATACTAATGAAGACACTAGTTGAATTCTTCTGACGATGACGATTTTAAATAAGATTCTATGTTATTATTTGATATTAGCATAAGAATTATGCACTTTTTGACGCAATTCTTTGGTCCATATGGTTCAAAATGCAACATAAATGTTTTTAAACAATTTGTTATACTTAAAATTATATTAAATAATTAAAATTACCGAAGTTTTGTTTATTTGGATCAATTATATAAAAAGCATTGAAGAATATAAAAAAATAGCAAAAAATGCACTTTTTGCGGACGGATAGTAATTTTTCGATTATATAAACCTTAAACCTAAGCTTTATGCAAAAAAATCTGATGGAGAAAAAATTTCTGGACTTTCAGGATTTTTTCATTATTTGCAATGGACTATATCATAAAAACAAAACCGGTCTAGTACCACTACTTTCACGTTTGCCTTGGAATTTCAAGTTGATTACCCTAGTTTTCGTAATTAGGTTAGGTAAGTTAGTCAACTGAAAGCCTCCCCAAATGGCGTTCGCTAGTTTTGTTTTAGCTGTTTCGTAAAAAGCGTTATGTGACTTAATAAAAACCTCTAAATATAGATATCCTAGTCAGTGGTCTATTTCTATATATATATATATAATATATATTTAATTAAAAACGAGTTGTGCGGGTTCTGGCAGGAGTGGAGGAAAAATCTCACTGTAGACCCTGTTTTAAGACACTTAAAATCATGACTTTACCATCAGTGTTAATTTTTAATTGTTTATTGTTTGTTAAAGAGAATAATTTTGCTTTAAATTCAGATTTTCACAATTATAATACCAGAAAAAAACATCATTTGGTGATACTATTTCATCGACTCTCCAGAACACAGCAACCTGTTACTTTCACCGCCATTAAACTTTTTAATGCACTGCCAGATTATGTAAAGGACTTAAACTTAAAGAAATTTAAGCATAAGATAAAAAAATACTAATTAATCAAGCTTTCTATAATTATCAAGAGTTTTTGACTTATAATTTTTTGAATTTTTAATTTATATGTTTTCATATTCTTGTCCTGGCTGTGTGTTTTATTTGTTATATAAACGGCCAAGTGATGATCGCGTTTTTTAATTTAGCAATGGACTTAACAAATATTAAAAGTTAACAACGGTTTAGAATGTTTAACAAAATGTCAGATTTTGACAGGTTGTCTATTAAAATCATTGAATAACACTGACAATGACGTTTTGTTAAACATTCTAAACCGTTGTTAACTTTTAACAACCCGATCATCACTCGGCCGTATGACTAGACAGTATTTTTATGTTTAATGTACTACTAGTATCCATTGACAATCATAAATGTATCGTGATACGTAACGTGTGTTAATAATTTTTATTTTAATTTATTTTATTTTATTCTATTTTAATAGAATATGTAGTTATGTAAAATTTTTCCTGTAACATTGTTATGTCCAGCATTTCAACAACACACTATATAGGATATTTATATATTTATATTTTTCTCTTAAAATATTTTAAAAAATGTGTAATAATTTAACATTTTTATACACTAACCTAAAATATTCTAATAGTCGGCTTTTTTGTAGGAAAGGCCAAAGACAGAAGAATAGTAAAATGTAACGATCCACTTAAAATAAATGATCCTGAGCTACATCATCATAGTTGAAATTGCTCTTAACGGCATGTGTTGGAACTATGTTATTTTACTCCTAATGTACGCTTAGTTAAACAATTACTTCAACAAAATAGACGTTGCAAGTAAAATACATTTTTTTGTTCATTTATTACAAAATTTTTAATCCTTAACAATTCGTATTAACCCTAATAACATTTCATTTATGTGTAATATATATTTTTATGTACGTGATACATGTTTTAAGCGGGTGATCATTTCTGGATAATCTGAAATATGTTTTCTTAATGACGAAAGCAAAAACAAGTAAACCTAAATTTAAAGCATTAGCGATGAAATATATTTTGTAAGTATCGCGTTATTAGCAAAAATCTCAAAGCTGGGAAGCCATTGCACTCCTGCCAGAACCCGCACAATCCTGTTTTTTAATTAAATATATATATATATATATATATATATATATATATATATATATATATATATATTTTCCCCTTAATATTTATTATAAATAATAAAGATTTTATGTAATTATTTGATATTAGCACAGGAGTTATGCACTTTTTGATACAATTCTTTGGTTCTAATGGCCCAAAATGCAACATTTATGTTTCTAAACTAATACTAAAACTTAAATTACTAAAGTTTTATTCATTTGGATCAGTTATATAAAAAAAGCATCGAATAATATAAAAAATAGCAAAAAATGCATTTTTTACACAAAAGTGCATTTTAAAGTGGATTGCACACCCTCTTATGCGTACGGATAGTTATATATATATATATATATATATATATATATATATATATATATATATATATATATATATATATATATATATATATATATATATATATATATATATATATATATATATATATATATATATATATATATATATATATATATATATATATATATGTACAGTATTGGAAAAATAATTGCGCATAATAGGGAAATCAATGTTAATTTTAGCATCTGAGAATCTAATCTACCAGTGCTTCAATAGAACGTCGCGATGAATTATAATTAATTTAGCTGTTCGACTGGAAACGTCACCGCTTTGCGCTTTAGTTTGGCTAGTGGATTTGCCGGTGGTCGCAGAGCTCTGTTCATTTGCTTGCGGGCATCCCCAAATATTTTTTTTTCGATATTTACAACAAAATGAATCGGCAGAGTTTTGAAAGAGCTAGAAACCTTGTTGAAATAAGGGAAAACTAATTCAACTTTCTGGTCAAATTACACTGAACGGCTCAGGAAATATGAGACATTCTACAATAGGTTTGGGTATTGTTGCAAAAAGTGGTGGAGTTATTCAAACCCTTATTAAAATAAGTTTTAGTTTTTTTAGAGTTATTTTTATTTTCTGTTTTAAAATTATCGTTGTGTTTATTATTGGAATTTTCTTTTATTTATTTTTTAGATTTTTTTTTTAAGCCATGTGATAAAAGACAAGCAAAAATCTTTTTAAATTTTTGTGATAATTTTTCAACAAATTATCGTTTAAAAATTCTCATTTTGTTGATTCAACGTACACTCCATCCGATCTGTTTTAATACCGTCGAAAATGTCCAAAACTATTTGATTTTGTATCAAATCTGAACCAAAGCGCGGAGTAGGGTACAGTCGAACAGTTAAATTAATTTAGTTCATCGCGACGTTATATTGAAACGTACACTGGTAGATTGGATTCAGATGGCTAAGCAATTAACATTGAATTCCCTATTATGCATGATTAATTTTCCAATACTGTATATATACATATACATATATATATATATATATATATATATATATATATATATATATATATATATATATATATATATATATATATATATATATATATATACATATATATATATATATATATATATACATATATATATATATATATATATATATATATATATATATATATATATATATATATATATATATATATATATATATATATATATATATATATATATATATATATATATATATATATATATATATATATTCTTAATATCCTTATTATGGAGAAAAAATTCTGGATTTTCGATTTTTTTTATTATTTCCAATGGGTAAATTTTTTGGGCGTTAATATTGTTTTGTATTTTAGGTTGTATCCATTTTATTTTCTTTGTACTGAGACAATTTCTGCATTTATTTTTATATCTGTATATCACTACACTATGGTTCCTTAAAACATATCTACTTGACCATTGTATTAATTTAAAAAACTTAGGTTCATATTTTTAATATTGGACTTTATACCCGGACATTATCAGGAGGTAGTTGCTGTTTGTGTCTTTTCCAGTTACGGTCCTGTTTTAAATCAGATATTTCCGGTACCAGGAAAAAAAAGCTAGTGAACTACTTTAACTAGACAGAGAGAAAATAACGTATGTAGAACAAACGGCACAATATAGAACCATAAATTTTACTGAAATAAAGACATTAAATTCATGAATAGACAATACGTAAAAGCAAGCATAGTTGCATGTTAGATAAGCTTGGTCGGACAAAAACGTTAAAATAATAAAACTAGAGCATATAGACATAAAGGCTGGGCTATGAGCCGATATTTCATGCCAAAATTGCGCTATAAAAACCGCCCATAGCCATAGAGGGTCAGAGGGTTAAGCGTATGTTTTGAATAAGTTACATGAAACGGCACATATGGGTCTATGTATGCGCGGTACGTAAAGGCACTTATTCTCTTCGAGCCTGGAGAAAATTAAGTATTTAAATGCTGGTTCCATCTTCCTAATAGCTTTTACGCTCGTTTTTATTACCACGCTGTTAGTCAAATTTAATTTCTAGACAAAATTGAAAAATGAAAAATTGGTCAATAAACTACAAACACTATGAGAATCCGTATTAGACATGGATAATGGAATATTACCTGTTTTACTTAAGTTTGCTTCTATTAGGCAAAAGTGGTATTGCATATTCAGATCATTTTTGCGGTTTTGATTTATTGTACGCTCTAGTTCATTTGTTTTACTTTTATTATATAAATAGATTACAGTTTATATCAGTATAAATATTGCCTTTGGAATAAAAATATTAATTAATATTTTTTGTTTTAATTTGCAAATATCTAAATATAACTTTGCGTAAAGTTATATTAAAGGTATTTATAATAAAGGAATTACCAACTAAAAGAAAATAAATTAGGCATATTTTAAAAACGCCTACACAATCAAACGTATTTTAATCAAAGTTTGCATCAAAAATATATTTTAAAAAATATTTCCCATTAAAAAATAGTCTTTAGATTACTTGCCAGACATGCAAGAAGGGATCGCTTGGGTTAAAGTCCGAAAGTTATACTTACTAGTGTATTAACAGATTGCCCAGACGAATTGACCCCTAAGGACTTGCAGATCAGCTAAAAAATAAATTTTAAAAACTCTTTTAAAATAAACGAAAACTAGCCAATATTTTGGTGACAAGTGGGTCACGGTTTCCAAGGTATAAAATAAATTTGGGAATAACCAAACTATAAGTAAATCCTTTTGATTTTGCGTCAAAAAATGTTGGTAATTCTGGATTTTTTTAAATTATGACATAAAGCCATAAATGTCAATTTGGTTTGTGGTAAAACGCATTCATTTTTAAACCTAAGAACAACAATTATTTAATTTTAGTTTTTTTTTTAATTCCCTCAATATTAAGCGAATGCAGCCAAGTATTATTTTAATTTACTATTTTATATTTTTCAGATATTTTTATTAATTAAATCTTAAGGCACTTTCTTTTATTTTATGGTTTTTCAATACTAGACGTGTTCCAGTTTATTCTGTGATTATTACAAAACAAATATGGACATACTTTTGATTTCTAAAATTTCATACTTTTATACATGTTTGATGTTCTTTTATGCGAAAGGGATTTTATAAATAACATTTTTTGTATTTTAATTATGAATGGATGGTTTTGTTTTTGCATTATGAGACCTAATGGTGATGTTTGTTTTAAACATAGTAAAAATGTTTTATTCATTACTTATTCGTTAAATTTTCTTTAAAAAGTCAGAAATGTAGGGCAAAAATAAAGTCGCAGTTGATCAATTATCTGAAATTTGGTTGTTAAAATTTAAGAAAAGAACTGTTTTTAAAGCCATGTAAAAGTTATCTACTTGATTTTATAAATAGGTATTAAACAGCTTTGAATTAAAAGGTTTTTTTTAAATTTTTCTTAATATTTTAAATAATTTTTTCTTTATTAAAAAGACTTTTTTTTTTAAAAAGCAATATTGGATAATATCTGTTACAATTTAAGTATACATTTATACGGTTAGGTTTTTTGTAAGTTTTAGTTTTAAAATAACAAAAGTTCTTCGAAGTACCGGGTGGTAGGCATTTTTTTTCTGAAAACCCTTGTTAAATAGTTAAAATGTAAAAAAAAAACTGAAAACAACATCATATTCGTTAATTAAGTCGTTCATAACTTTGAAGAATTTTTTGTGGAGAAAAATTGTAGAAAGAAATAAGTTTTGTAAACAAATTTACTACAAGATACGATTGGCTGAAAATCGTAAAATTCATTATGCTTGTTGCAACATAGTAATAAACGAAAAAATATAGTTTATTGCATAGATTTTTTTGGACCTTTGGATTTCTTTGAGAACCTCCGAGTTGGCCAGGATAAAACTTTATGCCATGGTTTTTCCCCAATAATCCAGTTTCGTTAAAAAAATTGACAATTCTGCTAATTGGGTAGAGTCCAGAATATTAAACCTAGACATTCAAAATATTTTTTACGTATACTAGATATTTTAAGTTTTTATCATTGGGACTCCCTTAGCAATTATCATAAGATAAGAACCATTGCTGAGGGCAATACATGTTTAAACAAATTTAAAAAAATTGTTCTTAAAACATTTTTTATTGGTTAAATATAAATAAAAAGGATATAATAATTTTTTATGAATCGTGTGAAAGAAGTTGCTATTTATTATTTTTGATAAATTCGACCGATTGATTATTTTAATAAAAAAAGAGTCTTTGCAAGTACTTCTAAATAATAATTTTAGTAAAATATTTATCAAATATTTATGACGATAGTCAATTTGTTTATAAGCAATAAAAACTTTAATCAATTGTTTAGGATGCCCGATTTTCACTAAAAAAACACATTTAAAAGCTTAAGATTTCTGGAAAATGCAGAAAAAACTTATTTTTCACATTTAAAAGGAATTTTCCATTTAGGCGCGAGTTTTCTATATAATTAAATCACAATTTTTTTATCATACATAAACTAGCCACTACAATATAGAACAAATCGATAATTATTTTACCTTAATAATTTTAATTAATGCAGTAAGGTATTAAAATAAAAGGTAAAATATTAGAAACTTATGAAATAATCGTATACCTAAATCTAATAGTTTAAAAATGTAGGCAACTAAAAGATTAGCCGAATTTTGCTAGTTATAAATGGAAAACAATAATTAGGTAATGGATTTCCCAGGTGGCCATTAATTCTGATGTTCGAAAGCTAATATTCAATACTTTCAGAATGCCAGATTAACCAGAATAAAGGTTGGATTAAACGTGCAAATTAAGTAAACTTATGTAATCGATTAAAAAGATAGAGTTAGGAAATTTAATAAGCGACCAAACAAAAATGAAAATTAAATGAGTATTCAAAAAGAAGAATTTTAAAAATAGCGAATAATAAACTTAAAATAACTATACAAAATTATTTTAACTTCAAAATACAACCAATGCTGACTGTCTTGTAAACACCAAATATTTATATTTTATAAAAAACATTTAATTTTAAAAGAATTGGCTACTACTCTGATAATATGATAAACATGACATTGAAAATATTTTTGTCCCTTCTTTTTAATAGAGAGTAAAGGGTTAAAACAAAAATTTAATCTGCTAAAGAGTGACCGCAAAAAAAGGGGATTTAGTCTGCTTTTTAAACACCTTTAACTTTAATTAAACTTTATGGTAATTTTTGACTTATCAGGCCCACGGCCAATTTGATTAGAATTTTGTATATGAGTGTTTTTTGGAGCGCTATTTACGAATCTAAAGTCATCTTTTTTCCCTTAGTTTTTAAGTTATCACGCGCCACTTAAATATAACTTTAAACTGCACACAATTAATTTTTCTTAAAATTAGTTACACTTAAACTGGAAGATTTTATGGTAAGACAATTATTATTTTTTTGAATAAATTTATATTTGCGTTTCTTTGGTCGTTATTTTTAACAAAAAACACAAACAAAAGAAAATATTTTTACTTTTAAAAAGTCAACAAAACTACCTAAGGATTTTTAAGCGGTGGTACAGTTTGCGAAACAATTAAAAAGCGCCTACTTTTCAAATTTGATTTGTGTAAAAATAAAGTTTATGAACCGCGTTTATTTTGTTTGTGTTAAAAAAAGAGAATTAATTTTGGCAACTATTTATTTACGTATAAAGTGTGTATCTTATTGACTCCAAATTCAGGAAAATGCATCACTGCATCATTTGTAATCTGACTTTTAAATTTAAATACTTTGCAATATAAGTGCAGGAGTCCTTATGCACCCTTCTCTAATGTACCTTTTACAAAAGAATAAAATAATGCTTTTACTTGAATTAAATACTTTCCAATATTTTCCAATTCCTTTATAAAAGATATTTTTTTACATTTCATGCTGGTAAAAATAATTCAAAATTTAAATTTGGAGCCCTTTAGTTGAACCAACCTATCTGTCTAAAAATTCCCAGATAACGTTGTTGATTTGATGATTTTAATACAAAAATAAAGTTTTTAAATGTGCTTTTTGGTACAACTAATGAGTAAATAATAGTATAAATAAGCTAATTCCATAAAATTAAAGGTGTTCTATCATAAAATCATTTAGTCTGGCTGTAATTAGTTTTAATAAGGAAAAGTTTTAGAAAAGCGTGTGCGTTTTGAGGCAAGGCACCAAAAAGCTCCCGTATACTAAATTTTAAAAAAATCGGCGTAGTAAAATTACCAAATTTTAAAAATGCAATGTATAATTGTTCAAAATTTTTATCTGATCATAGACTTACGAAAAAAGCAAGAGTTAACTATGCTTATTTTAACATTACGACGTGCGAGAAAGCAGCAGATTTTACTTCTCCTCGAAATTTTTCATTTTCCTGAAGATTTTCAACATTTGCTGAAGACTGATCTATTTTTAAGGAATTCTGACCTCGGATTCATATTCGAAAGGCAAAAATACTTTGAAAAACTTATGTTGCATTTGCAGATCATCACGTCACTACTCGAAATTCTCCATTTTTCTGGAATTACCGAAGACTAAATGGTGAAGGAACAAAACTTCAAAGAAACGTTCAGGAGGCAAAAATACTTTATGACGTCTGTAGATCAATATACCTTAACTGAATATTTTATGTCGGTTAAATAAATAAACAAAAATTTATTTCATTGACAATTCGTAAAAAATTAAATCCACCTTAGATCCAGACTTAATTCAATTTGATCCCCTATTTATTAGAATATTAAGAATACTGCCGCACTTTACATCGTAAATAGCAGTTTTATCAAGGAAAAAAAGATGTGCAAATTATTACAATATTTAAGTGACATATAATGACAACATAACACTAAACAATGGACCTAAAAGTCACCGAAACCGTTAATATAAATAAATGATGAAAAACTATTAAAAACTAAGCAAGCGGTAATAATATCCTGTTAGAAGTACGTTTAGTTGTGGTTATTGAAATATTATAAAATTTTATGACAAATTAGCCTCACAAACAATATATCGTCACTTTAGAAGAAAAATGAAAAGAGTCATGTCACCAACCAGAACTAACTAAACTAGTTCTAAAAAAAATATTAAAAAAAAGGTGTTACAACGTAATCATAATTAATATTTATAAAAGATTTTTTCCACTAAATAAAGAGGGGTTGACCGTATTGACAGACTATTATGATTTCTAAATAACTTTTAATTTAGGCTTAAAAAAAAACACAAAGTTATATGTATTTTTTTTTGCTTATGATACTTTTCCTCAAAAAAACAAAACACAAATAGGAGAACTTTTAGTGTTATGTGGATTTTATTCTTGCATAATAAGTAATTAGTAAATTAATTGAAACATACATTAAAAAAAGGCACACAAAAAAGTCACTTCTTTATATATATTTTTTTTAAATAACGTCACATTAAACATTAAGTGGTAAAATTTATCTTTTCTTCAAACGTCAGTAATTCTGTCATTACTCGACTGTGTACGCGACTGCGAAGTTTTATTTTTCCTTCGCCGAAGCTATACTTTTCACTTTCCCGCCGACGGACGAAAAAGTGTTATTATAGTAAGATATTTACAAATAAACAATAAAACAGGCTTCAACAACTCATTGTTTATTCAAATAAAAACAAAACTAAATTTTTTATTTATTACTTAAATAAACAAATTGGTTATTATTTGATCGACCCGGCTCAATAACTGCTCATCAATAGGGAATTAAGATGCAATCGCAATTAAAAAAAAAAAATTCTCATTGACAGTGTCCAGTGTCTACTGACAGCTTTATGTTACATTACTATAGCTACTATTCACCGATACCGGTCTAAGCCGCCTGGCGAGCCCACCTATTTTTAATAATTAATTATTACTATAAAAAGAGATATTTTTGCATTAATTTGTCGACGTTTGAAAAATAATAACATATTTTATTTGGAGAGAAGTAACTTTTTATGGCTTGTTGTCTATTACCAGCCTTACTCCGTTCGGCTGTTAAACACGAGCATGCCATAAAAAGTATCACTTTTCTCCATACAAAATATATACAATATTCCTAAGTAAAAATGTGACGCTTTCGTGTTGCAGTGACTATATTGCAGTAGGAATAAAAAAAAATTGGAAATATTCTCCATCATGTTTTATCTGATTTTTTGCATATAAGACAACAATTACATTTTTGGACTTATGCCACTTTTCTTCGAACGTTATAATATCTATGGAATAATATTACATAATTATAGGTTTTGTTATTTTTGGGAAATATCTAATTAGATCTGTTATCCTAAAAAAACATTTTTTATTTTCAGTGTTATTAAATCATTCAAGTTATTGGTTCGTGTCTCTCATTTTTCTTTTTGTAGCCAAATTTATTTTGCTAAATTATTAAGTTTTATAATAGTTTATTAAGTTGTTCACAAATAAATCCAATTTTACAGAGCCGATAAACTTAATTACCAAACAAATTGTAAACTGTTACCAGTGTAAATTTCTAATATGAATGTAAAAAAAACTGCAGCAGTAAATAAATTTTTAACACATATTTTAGTTGATTTTCTTACCTAAATCATGTTTTATAAATACAATTTTTATAACTGCAAGTCAACATAATAGTTACGGAAATCGATTTTGGGTTACTTTGTATTTGATACTTCAGCAACGCGGAAGCTATTTAAAACCAGGTGGTATTGTACTGGTTATAGAGAAAATGGAGAATAATTTAGGCAAATTTTATAGCCTTCTTTTACTAAAAAAAAAACAGTAAAGATATACGTAAATAATGCCCTTAGCAAGGAGAAATTAAATTAATTTTGCCTTTTTTTAAATATTTAAAAACTAACATTGGGTGTGTTTTTAGATATTACCTTTTAAAACTTTTAAAAAAATACAGTGTGTCTTTAAGATATCGTAGAATGTTGGTCCAATTAAAAAAATTCTTTTAGTACAATATTCAGCATAAAAAACTTTTTTGATTTTGGGATAAAAATAGTTAAATATTACCTACTTTTTAAATTTTATAAGTTAAATTTAAAAAAAATAGGTACATTTCATACTATATATAATTTATAACCTGTGACTAACCTTTCTGAGTATAAAAATCAAATTTTGATCTAGCTAAGGGTATTTTTCGTATTATATTTATATTTACCAAAACTAAAGATTTTTTTGAAAAAAGTAAATAAATCGAGGCAGCCAAAACACTGATTTAATAAACATTGAAAAAAAAACAATTATGTACAAAGAAATAGGTTAAGTTATAATAATGTATTCATTTTCTTTCAATTGGGTAGGATAGTTAATAAAAAGGTAATTTTTCTTTTAAGAGAATTTTAAAACATATTACTTTAAAAATCTTATTGATGCATAAAAGATAACATGTTTAAAACTACAAAAGCTTGTAAAAATTCTATATTAAAAAAATATCTTTAATTCTAATTACCGTTTGCTTAATAAAAAATCAATTTATTATCAGACTATTGTTATGCTTAATCAAACAGCTTTAATTATTGTGGGAATTATAACCAAATAAGGCGTATTAAGTATAAATATGGCGATAAAATATATTAGGACTATTACCTACAATTAGTGTTGTAAATGAAAATATTTTCAGTAAAATATTTTCATGGAAAAAAAATAATTAGAAATTTTTGAACGTGTTTTGGAAATATTGGAAATTTTGGAAATACAAAAAAAAATAAGAATGCATCTTTAACCATCAAAACAAATATTTCTATATATTTCTTATACTTTTGTACAGTAGAAATTTTACAATTAAAAAACAATTTCGGAAAAGTACGTATATTATTACGATTAATATCGATTCTCGGGGATTTACCGATTATTGGTTGTTGACTATTGCTTGCTTTAGAAGAAGTATAATTGCACTTCCGTGAAGACGGCATTGATGCTGAATACAATACTTAAGTAGTGGGTAGTATCGATAAGAATATGCATTTTGATTAAGTTGCACAACTTAATCAAAACAACAACGGCAACAAACTTGCTGTTTCGTGGTCGGGTGTGGTACTTAAATTTTTATTTATATTATTGCATTTTCGTTTTAACTTTTGAATGACAATTTAACTCATGTATACATAAAAAACCCAATTTTAAATGTCAAAATCGAGATAGAAGGGAAAAAGTTACTGGCCAAAAAAAATCGGTAAGTTTACGGTTCTCTCAATGGTGTCGTTCATGGTTATTTTGTTTTTATTGTTTTATTTGCGCAATTGTCTTATCAAATATTATTTGTACTTAGATTTTAAGACAGATATTTTTTGCCTGGTTTTATGTGTCTCAAAATATCCGGCCAAATCTGACCATTTATGGTATTACCCATAATAAACTTTCATTAAGAGTTTAGTTTGTTTAGTTTTTTGGTTTTAATTTTTATATATCCAATATTTTCATATATTTCCAAAATTTCCTGATATATTTCCGGATATATTTCCGAAGATTTTCCATTACTACCATCAATATCTTTTTGTGATAACTAAAATATACATATGACATGTAATACAGTAACAAACTACTGACTAAAATTATTTACCTAATAAACCTAACTAAACAGGTTAAGATTTGCATAAAAAGTGGTAAATAAATAACTTTACCTAATACCTTAGACTAAAAAAAAAAAGAAACAAAATAAAAACCTAACATCCAAATTAATTAAACTTTATAATGTTTATATTTGCACTGCCCCTGAAAATGTATAATTCCCATAAAAGCACCTGAACAGACAGACAAAAAATCTTTCTACGCTCTAAACCTAGTAGTGACAGTCGTGGTTATAAGGACTTACTACTTTTATTCCAGTTTTGTCTAAAAACCGGCTGCTTTAAATGCCATGGCAAATTATTTCAGTTTTCTAGAAGTTTTTAAGGAAGAGTTTGCAAAATAGCAATAATATTGTATTATATTAAGTTGTCCTCTGTGGTATAGGCATAATATAATAAAAAGGTTTGGACACCCTGTAGAATGACTATTGCTAAATAAGATACTAAGAATGGAATAACTATACACAATTTTTTATTTACAATAATATATATATATATATATATATATATATATATATATATATATATATATATATATATATATATATATATATATATATATATATATATATATATATATATATATATATATATATTGTTACAGACTTTAGTTAGTGTTTAGTTATTAGAAATATAAAAGGTTAGAATTATTTTATTTAGGTTAATAATTTATTTAAAAGAGGTTACCTTAGTTTTTCCCTTTTTCGACGGTCATTGCGGATTATCCTGAGGGCGCTGGAGACATCCTTTTTACACTTTTCTTACATCCTGTAGTAAAAGAATCCTTCCAGCTAATTCTAGACTTTTCCAGACTTTTCCATTCTTTTCCACTTCACTATAAAAAGCGCGAGGAAAATCCGCACGGGCCAGTTTTAGTTTTGATTCCGACGAGTTAAGAAGTTGACAGA